>JAWNLJ010000011.1:0-72624 GCA_035042365.1 Drosophila dives | reverse complement strand
AGCAAACAGTTCGATTCTAAACGTCGTCTCATCGTGTTGACTACACCCTATACGTGTTTCACACATTTTTTGGTCCTTCGAGCCGGATTCAAAATCGTCGACTCTGAGGATATAGACCTACACTAAAAGTACAAACCCAACTGCATAGTCTAGCATAAGCAAACGTACGGTAAAACAAAAATGCTTTGATAAGTCAATGATGAAATTCCAAGAATAAGTTAAGACGCAATTGCGAGCGATCATTTATGAAACCCAACTGCATAGTCTAGCATAAGCAAACGTACGGTATCCTAAGCCAATGATGAAATTCCAAGAATATTGAAATTGAAATTCAATAATAAGATAAGACGCAAATGCGAGCTTACATTATCGAGTAAACTAGTAGCATAAGTCAGAGTTATTTTGTACACCAAACTGAACAGACGTGTTTTGATAAATAAAGAATTTTATTTTTTAAATCAAATACCGTAATCAGATATTTAATTATATATATATGCTGTATATACCGTAATCAGATATTTAATTATATATATATGCTGTGTATATATATATATAATTAAATATCTGATCGGTATTTGATTTAAAAAATAAAATTCTTTATTCATCAAAACACGTCTGTTCAGTTTGGTGTACAAAATAACTCTGACTTATGCCACTAGTTTACTCGATAATGTAAGCTCGCATTTGCGTCATATCTTATTATTGAATTTCATCATTGGCTTATCAAAGCATTTTGTTTTACCGTACGTTTGCTTATGCTAGACTATGCAGTTGGGTTTGATAAATGATCGCTCGCAATTGCGTCTTATCTTATTATTTGAATTTCATCATTGGCTTATGATACCGTACGTTTGCTTATGCTAGAATATGCAGTAATTGCGTCTTAATTTATTATTTGAATTTCATCATTGTCTTATGATTTGCATAAGGCGTTGTCGCAGTGAGTGTGGACATGAGAGATCTGCATGATCTGGATATGTCACTATATATATGTATACATCGTTAATTTAAGTTTTTTTTACTTTCTTTTTTTTGTAAAAGCCTTTTTTCGTTACAAGTCTTTACTTCATAATTTTTCATCAAGTGTTTCTCTGCTCGTCGAGTAGGTTGCTTGTTATGCACATATTTTGCTCAGTATGTTTGTCTATAGCTACGAAAATTAAATTACTAACTGTTCAAATATGAACGTGAAACGCTGCAAGGCTCAGCTATATTCAAATGACAAAATATCACATAGAGTCGACTTTGAATTGGCTGCAGTTAATTAAGAAAACCTCTCTTGAAGTTGCTCAAGTATGAACATTGGACGCTGCAAAACTCAGCTATTTTAAAATAAATAAACATCACATTCTTAGAAGAATAAGGCTCATCTATTTTAGATCACATATGGAGTCACCCTACAAGCGACTCCGTTAATATAAATAGCGGCTTCATATGTATTTAGTTTTAAGATTTTTGTATAAAATAAAGAAATGCTCATCAGAGCAAACAGTTCGATTCTAACGTGTAGTCTATATAATTTGAACTTCGCGTTGGTTTCAAGGTTTGAATTTAAACGTCGAACTGTGAAGCAAGTGCAAATCAAAGCCAAACAAAATTATATAAGAAATTTTGTTGTTTGGAAAGCAGCAGGAGCTGCTAAAAATGGAGCCATCTTCATCAGAAAAAGAGATTGAAGGACGGTCAAATAAGTTGATGAAGCTAGCCAAAGAGGAGGCTATTCTAAAGAAAGACAGATTGAAAGAAATTGACAGAATGTTAATTCAAATGCCAAAGGAAATAGATCTTGCCAAGACCAATTTGGCAAATTCAACAGAAAGAATGTGTGCGATTCAAGAAACGATGACATCAATGTAAGATTTCATGTTCGAATCTGAAGAATGTTACGATCCCTTCAGCGAACGTGAAGATTTTATAGGGGAAATTGTTGCAGATCTGTCGTATCTACCAAGTTCATCGAGACGGGACACCGTGCTACAAGAGTATTGGGATCAGAAAAGATTTCTTGAGCAAGAACTACAGTCCATAAAATTCTGCACGGTCGAACAGAAGCACACTCAAACTAAGGGTAAAGAGCTTAATGAAAGTTTCGCCCATACTTAAATATTAGAGCAGACCAAGCCGCGTCTAGAAATGACACCTGAGACAACGCGCAAGGAGCTCAAGGAGGCCCGTCGAGATATACAGAAGAGCGATAAGAAACTCGAGAAGGCTACAGCTTCGCGACAAGGAACGCGGAAAAATCTAGAATAAGAAAAAGGAGCTCGAGTGTCAGCTAATGGAGAGCGAGCACAGCTGATGCGCGAAAAAAATAAATTAGAACACGGACTTAGCTCCATCGAGATTCGTGATCGTGTGAACAGTGATGCCGAAGAGGCACTAAACCAAAAGCTGCGTCGCAATTTGGAAGAAAGTAAGGCAATTCTGAAGGATGCACAAACGCAGGTGGAGTGACTCAAGGCGGATACACCCGGCTAGGCACAAATCAGGCAGTTGCGTAATCAGCTCAAAAACGCTGAGACTGCACACATTCTAGCCCAAAAAGCTCGCCAGACCGCAGAGGCGGAGACCATGCTTGAGAAGTCGCATGTGGCTCACAACGATGCTGAGGCGCAAAGCGATCGCACCGTACTGCAGGCTCAGATCGAGGAGAACAAAGTCGAGCTGAGCGAGCTGATGAAGAAGTACAGCTACACCGTCGAGCAAGTAGTGGAACTGCAACACAACCTGTTATGTCAAAACGTTTGGAGAACGACATAAACGTACACAAAAAAGAGAAATAATAAAATATGTCCGTTACCAACAAAAGAGGAAGAGCAAAAGACTCCACGAGGAAACACACGGAGCAACATGACGGCAGCAACAATTTTAAGCCTACTAATGATGGAATAGTAAAGGATGAGATGATCATAATCAGAGCGAAAATTCAACTATACTTAAATTAGTACTCGGACATTTTAAGAATTATTCCGATACCGTTCATCGGCGAAAATCATAAAATGATTCCAGTGATCACAGCGAATTATATGATCTTCAACCAGGCGCTTAATACTTTTCACTTGATGTCCGACTCTGACCTAAACAAGTGCCGTTGGGAAAACGAAGAAACAAGAGTCTGTCAAGGAAATTGGGCATGGAAAGATGCGGAAGAAAACTTTTGCGAAAAAACACCAATAAAGTCTCATTCGAATGTTGTGTTCAACAGTTGAATACAGGGAAGAATCATTTTGGATAGAACTGAGTGCACACAATCGCTGGTTGTTTAAGACGTTTGAGAATACGGCGGGTCACATCCAATGCAGTAACTCGAATCAACTTGCAAAATTACCGAACGTTAGCATCATGGATCTCATGGAAGAATGCTGAATTAGGATGAAAGGAATAACTTTACAAGCCCCGCAGAGTGTATACACATCTTTTAGAGGGAACGACCTGACGCACTTAATAAAAGAAGCAGACCACGATACGCAATTTCAGTTGACCCCAATTGGATCACTTACGATGAATAATACAAAGGAAGTGGAGAAATTGCATGAAAAGACAAAATATCTGGACGACCATAAGGTCCATCTAGGCGATTTGCATTTCTTCACTGCAAGTGGACACGTCTCATTCATATTAGTGACGGTAGTAATAATATGTTTAAAAATGTGCAAGGCTCAGCTGTATTTAATTGACAAAATATTACATAGAGTCGACTTTCAAGTGGCTGCAGTTAAATAAGACGCTGCAAAGCTCAGCTATTTTAAGATGAATAAACATCACATTCTTAGAAGAAGCTATTCTAGACCAGACATAGAGTCACTCTACAAACGCTGCAAAGCTCAGCTAGTTTAAGAATAAACATCACATGGAGTCGCCCTACAAGCGACTCCGTTAATATAAATAAACATAACACGAGGTCGCCTTACAAGCGGATTTATATGTATTTGGGTTTAAGATTTTTGTATGAAATAAAGAAATGCTCATCAGAGCAAACAGTTCGATTCCAAAAGTCGTCTCATTGTGTTGTCTACACACTATACGTGTTTCACACACTAACTCTCAATAAAATATGGCAAATTAAATAAATTTTCATGACAAAATTGTCGAACGTACATTTCTTACATTATTATCGAACCTACATTTTTTACCTTATTACAGCATGCCCGTGCGGTTACGGCCCGTACGTATTGGATAACATGCAGGTGTAGTCCTCAACGTGCATAGAAGAGTATGATAATTTAGTATTATCCAAAAGCTAGATATGGCATAATAAAAAAAGGAAAGAATGAAAAAATTATACAAATTACAAAATCAAATATTTTAATAATGTTAAAATAAAACATTTATATTTTGTATTTGCCAATTTTCAGTTCATCTCACGCATTATGAAAATAGTAAAAAAGATACATTTTGTTTACAGCCAATTATTTCACTTAGATGAGGTCACCAAAAGTCAAAATTGAATATTTTATTGTAAATGTAAATGCCAGAGAGGCGACGCAGATATTGAAGACGTAGTCGGAGATCGGTCAATCTTAAAATGGCTCTAGAATATTTAAAACATATGGCTGCTCAAAGCGTTATCAGTTTTGATGAAGTGTTAAAACGGCGGACTATCAAAAAACATAAATCAATACGTAACAAAAACAGCAATCACAAAATATTTAAGAAAAAATTGTTGCAAAATAAAGTTGATAAAAAAATTAATTAAACAAGATTTTTAGGCTAAACGAACGTTGTGTTCTGACTATTGTTGACTGGAATAAACTACATCAAAAAAGAAAGGAGTGCAAAAATTTTTAGAAATTAAAATAAAAAAATAAACACAAATTTAAATTAAATAAAAGAGCAAGCAACCGATAGTACAAATTATACAAAAGTTAAGAAGGAGAGGCTCGTGAAGTGGAAATACTACATATGAATTACTATAATCAAAGATACCCTTTATTGCCTAACTACCGACAATTAACAAATTGAAACTTTGTGACTTACTTGATTATGCAGCGAAGAAAGTCTTTTCGACGTCGATAGGGTCGTGCATTTGAATTTATACAACCCATGAATATATATACATTTCTTGTTCTTCTGTTGAAGGATTTAATTTAACTGCTAATAAATATGTAGCTAAAAATTCAACAAAAAAAATTTATTAACAACAAAAAAAATAAGTAAATATACTTTCAGGAACTTCTTTAAACAAATTTTTTTCATACATTTTGTGTACGAACACCAAATGTTGTTTATTTTTGTAAATTATATATATATATATTTTTTTACTTCTTGAATTTTTTTCTATTTTTTTTCAACACTACACTTGCGATATTTTCGTGGAGATTTGTTTAACAAATTTTATATTTCAACATAAACAAAAATTACTCTGCAGATCACTTATACGAAGTGTGTTCAAAAAGTATTAGGAATTTTGAATTTTCGCGGGTTACGTATATTCGAATTTCGATTTTTTTTGTGGCGTTATGTTGGTACTCATGTCTCTCACTTATGCCGACAAGCTCGGCCATTTTGAATGTTCATTTAATTGTTGACAGCTGCTCGTATATATAGATAAATATATATATATTTATAGATATTTTCATTGGTTAGAAAAATTGTAAACGTCAAATTGATTAACGTTTATTTATAGTTTTTTACATTTGTTAACTCTGGTTATATAAAAACGTCCGCGGTGGATTAATGGTTTGTATTTAGCTTATTTTAAAGTTTGTTAATTTTAATGCCCCTAGGTAGTCAAATTTTTCACTTTTACTTCGACCTGCATCATTATCCGAACGAATAGAAAAAAGGGCTTTTCAGAGCTGATCAGGGATATACGTCCGTGGGGTAAGCTCTTGCCTTCAGGAAATATTCAGCACTTATCCGGAGCAAAGCTTTCATCTGAGCAGGGCTTGCTTCCCACAACGTTTGGATAGCTGCGTAACGTATGCAACGATTTTTTCCTTTGTGCACGACGAATGCCAGAATTAGAAAAAAGATCTACCTTTACATCGCCCAAAAGTCTGCGATGTAAACATCTCAAAAATTTCCGTGCGCCGATTATTACATATTCATAAAGGTACAGTTGTTCACAACAAATGAAATCTTAAAAATTACAGAATCATCAAGAAACGCACAAAAGTTAACATTTAAATCAACATAATTATAGTTTATATCGTGTCAACTTTTTTATTATACATTGTATTTTATTTTATTTTTTTCAATAACTGCTCGAGGCGTTAAATTATAAAATATATCTATGTATGATAAGGAAAATATAAAATAATAATTATCACAAAATTAAAAAAAAAATAATTTTTTTTAACTGAATGAGTATTTTCCATTATTAGTATTTGTCAAATCGTTCAAGATTTTTTTCGTTAGCGATTTTTTAATGTTCTTTTTATGCATTTTCATACTGAACGAACAATCTTTCTAATTAAAAAAATTGTTTGTAGTTTGGTTGGCACCGGTATGGGACACTTGCTTCATTTTTTGTTCAATGCTCCGATTGAACCCGCTCCCGACGGCAACTACAGATCATTTCAGAGTTCATCAGAGCTGGCGACAGAACAATATTTTGGTTTGATTAGAATTTTGGAATTGAGTGTTAGGAATGCTTTGAGGTAACCGAGAACCAAATGCCGCCGGTCGGTCACCTGTGGCTGGTACTTGATTAACTAGCTCCTTAAAGGCCTTGGGAGAGAACTTGGCCAATGGCTACTGTGTTAATCCTCACTGGCAGCAGTGCTGCTTCTCGTGGGTTAACTTTTGGTTAGCACTCTGGCCAATTGGTCTTTGGGCTTGTCCGTCCGCATTTGCAGCTTGCGACTAGTCCGTGCAGAAATGTTCCACGAAATGCACAAGGACCTTCCACAGGCTGCAGTTGCTCTTTTTCGTTGCTTGGAGGAGCAGGAGCTGTTGAGCAAATATTTCCTGTGCGTATTTTTGGATTTTTTTTTTTTTTTTTAATAATTAAATCAAAATGTTGGGCATTGGGTGTATGTAATGTTTGCTGCGCAAATATAAAGGTATAATGTATATATCGTTAATTTAAGTTTTTTTATTCTTTTCTTTGTAAAAGTCTTTTTTCGTTACAAGTCGGTAGTTCATAATTTTTCAACAAGTGTTTCTCTGATCGTCGAGTAGGTTACTTGTTATGTACGTATTTTGCTTGGAATTTTTGTCTCTAACTACCAAAATTAAATTACCAACTCTAAATAAAATATGGCAAATTAAATAAATTTACTTGACAACATTTCTTACATTATTACCATATGCCCGTGCGGTTACGATCAACAGCTCCTCGCGTAGAGAACATGCAGATGTAGTACCTCACCGTGCATAGAAGAGATTGATAATGTAGTATTATCCACAAGCTAGATATGGTATAATATAAAAAATTATCCAAATTACAAAATCAAATATTTTAATAATTTGAAAAAAATATTTATATTTTGTATTTTCCAATTTTCAGTTCATCTCACGCATTATGAAAATAGTAAATAAGGTACATTTTGTTTACAGCCAATTATTTCACTTAAATGCGCTCACCAAAAGTCAAAATTGAACATTTTACTGAGAGTTTCTGGACAAATCCTCGTTTATTTGTGATAACCAATGAATATCTGAGTTTGCAGCACTTAGCTCACTTGACAAAATGTGCAGTGGAATAAGCTACATCGAAAAAGAAAGGTGTACAAAAGTTTTGGAAGTTTTAGTTAATATGCTGTAGATAATAATAAACACAAATTTAAATTAAAAAAAAGAGCAAGCAACAGATAGTACCAATTATACAAAAGTTAAGGAGTAGCTCGATCAATAGGTCAACATTTGGTGACCCCGACGTGAATTTTCGTTTAAATAAATACAAATTATTTAAAGTATAGAGTTAAAACCTCGCGCCCGCGCTCTTGCATCGTCTTCGCTATTTTCGGTTCGTTTTGTGCTCACTTTCGGTTCAGGTGTTTGACCTGCATTGGCGCCTGCGCAGTCGATTCCCTTATCGCGTTTGTTATTGTTATTGCTTTTCCCGTTTTGTTTTGCTGGCGCTTGTGAAAAAAGCTTTTTGCCCTCAAATTGACATTGCGTCGGTTGAACGTGTGGTGTTAAAGCATTTGTGGAAAAATTAAGTGACTCCTACAGGAATATTTAAAAATGCATTATTCTGCTGCCGTTAGTCTCCTGGTGCCCCGTTTTACAAAGCCAAGGCCAAGGCTGTTGATGAGCAAGTAAAACGGATGGCCAAAACAATTGCTCCGGAGCAAATTGTGCATCTCAGCGAACAAGAGTTGGTTGTTCGGCTTAAGGCGTTGGAAAGTGCTCAGCAGGCATTTTACAGAATGCATGACGCATTGGAGGAGCTGGATTATTATGAAATCGGGAGTGAGCTACGGGCATGTTTTGATGACTTCTCAATATTAGTTGAAACCGGCTTGCGATGCGAAATTGACAAGCGAAAGTTATCATCGCCGTTATGTTCGACTGTGAGGCAAGGTACATGTGGTGACAATCACACATTGTCTCAAGGCAGAATCCGGTTGCCTAAAATCAAGCTGCCCGAGTCTAGTAGAGGGTATACAAAGTTTGCACAGTTCTTAGCGATTTTCTCTTCAATCATTGATGCGGACTCAGGACTTTCGGATGTGGGGAAGTTTCAGCACTTACGATCGTGTCTAAAGGATCAGCCTTAGATAGTGTTTCTTCGTTGGAAATCAGCAGCACTCACTATCCAGTTGCATTGGAGCTCCTTAAAAAACGGCTTAACAACAAGCGTCTCATGTTCCAAGCACATGTCACGGAGATTTTGGGTTTAGATTGCATCGAGTCGTCGTCAGCAGTAAAACTTCGAACCCTTTCGGAGACGGTTAACGCCAACATTCGCGCTGTACAAAGCCTGGGCAACGTTGAGCAGATTGCGGGTTTCATTATCGTGCACAGTTTGCTGCAGAAAGTGGACAAGGCAACGCAGACCAGTTGGGAGGAGACAGCACCAATGGATACTATTCCGACCTGTGAGCAGTTCATGGCATTTCTGTTGCCACTAGCTCCAACACAAATAAATGTGTGCTTTGTGAGACCTCTGGCCACTTAATTTACAACTGTTCCCGTTTTGGAAATCTGTCTCCGCTACTGCAACGAGAGGTAAAGAAGCTCAACCTTTGCATCAATTGCCTGTGTAAAGGTCATCGGTTAAAGGAGTGCAGCTCCACTACCTGCAACCGTTGCAAGGCCAAGCATCATACGCTTCTGCATTTTGAGAATCAGATTGACGGCTCTCAAGTTAACTTTGATCCGCATCCGCCTTCTGCAAACACTTCTGCAACACTTGTAGCCCAAAATCTTAGTCAAGACATGGTGCTCTTGGCAACTGCTGTAATCAACGTTAGAAGTTGTACTGGAGTTTTAGTCCCTTGCCGAGCGCTACTTGATTCTGGTTCGCAGGTGACCATTATTACGTCTCGTCTAGCTCAGCACCTCCAGCTGCGAAGGCATCGCCCACCTACTTTGATTTCAGGATTGGGGGAGTCTACTGTTGCCTCAGAACGCTATTCAGCCAATATAAGTTTTCAATCGCTAGCATCTGCGTACTCTGCCAACATCTCAGCTCTCGTAGCTCCGTCTATAACTGGAAATCAGCCTATCTACTATATTAGCACTGAGCTCTGGAATATACCCTTAAATATTCGATTGGCTGATCCAGAGTTCTTTAAGGCGCACAAAATTGATTTGTGAATTGGAGCTGGCCTGTTTTTTGAATTGTTGAGTGTCGGTCAAATCAAAATCGATCCTGGTTTGCCCATTCTTCAAAAAACTCAATTGGGCTGGATAGTCACAGGAGGAACTTCTTTAGCGAGCCCTGCCTCATTGATGGTCACTAGCTCGGTTCTGATGCCAAATCCTAGCCCAGATCACACGCTTGATGAAATCGTTCGTCGGTTTTGGGAGGTAGAATCGTGTTCTTGTTTAGTCAACGAATCTACCAAGGAGGAACTTAATTGTGAAGCGCAATTTAAACAAACTTTTACTCGTTTGGACACTGGCGAATATTCGGTTCGCCTTCCAGTCAAACATACTGTGGATTTACTTGGAGACTCATATCAGCAGGCATATCGTCGATTTTGCAACCTCGAGCGCAAATTAGAGCGTCATCCTGGTTTAAAGTCACAATATTCAGTATTTATCAAGGAGTATGTGGATTTGAATCACATGTCTCTTGGGAAGTCGCACATGCTAGGTCGCTGCAAGTATTATCTTCCTCATCATTGTGTTCTCAAGGAAGACAGCTCAACAACTAAGCTTAGAGTTGTTTTTGATGGTTCGGCCGTGTCTTCGTCTGGTTTTTCCCTGAATGAAATCCTCATGGCAGGCCCAACTATTCAACGCAAGCTGTTCGCTATACTGTTGCAGCTTAGGACAATCCCAATAGCCCTGACTGGTGACATTTGCAAAATGTATAGGTGTGTTAGGATGGCTGATCCCGATTCCTATTTGCAATGTATCTTGTGGCGTGATTCGCCTCATCAGGAAATTCAAGTTTTCAAGCTGGATACTGTCACCTATGGCACAAAGCCAGCTTCTTTTCTGGCGGTTCGTTCCATGCAGCAGTTAGCTACTGATGAAAGAAGATCATTTCCTGCTGGATCTAAAGTGATCCTTAACGATCTTTATGTAGATTATCTCATCACTGGAGGTGACTCTGCCGAAGAAATAGTTCATATTATGGAGCAAACAGTCAGTCTGCTTCGAAAGGGAAACTTTAAACTTAGGAAGTGGTGCTCCAACGATCCTCGCGTGCTTCAACAGGTTCCTGATGAGGAAAGGAAGACCTTTCTAAAATTTGTCGATGGCACGGATGTCTCGGACTTGCGTGGGATCCAGCCTCTGACTACCTTCTGTTCAACTTTCCGCCTATGAAAGTTCATGGTTTTAGTGATGCGAGCATTGAGGCTTACGGTGGATGCATTTACGTTGTATCTATAACAGATGGACGGCGCCTAGCTCATTTGTTGTGCTCTAAGTCTCGAGTGGCACCTTTACGAACTCTCACAGTACCAAAGCTGGAATTATTTGCTGCTGCACTTCTATCTCAACTTATTCGCGAAATAGCTCAAATAAATTTATTTAACTCTAGATACTATTGTTGGTCGGATTCGGCAGTTGATTTATCCTGAATACGAGATGAGCCCTCACGCTTCCAAACGTTCACGGCTAATCGCATATCTTGAATAAAGGAGCTAACGACAGGAATGGAATGGCGCTACGTACCGACGGAATGCAACCCGGCAGACATTCTTTCTAGAGGATCACTTCCCAGCGACCATTTAGAATCATCGTTGTGGTCTCATGGTCCCGATTTCTTAACCCAAGGAGAGTGCGACTAGCCCGCATCATGTTTACCGGCCCGTACGCTTCCTGAGCTGCGGCAAAGGCTGCTAGTTGCTAACCCCAGATGCCTTGATGTCAGCTTAGGATGCAAGTTTGCAAATTCTTTTCATAACATGCGTCGTATCTTCGGCTACATATATAATTTTCGGAATCACATCAGGCATCCCAGGCTAATAGTAGATTGGATACACAAGGGCACTCAACTACTCTTGCGGAGCATCCAGAAGGCGAATCTGAGGGATGAGTATAGGGCTCTTCAAGACGGACGGACGATCGTATCATCCAGCTCTATTGCCTCGCTTAACCCATTTGTAGGAAAATGTACTTATAATAAGTCATTTCATAGGTTATGCTACCGGTTCATGTACCAGTAACATAGTGTCGCCGCAATCGGATCTTGTAACCAATTGGGCTAAACGATGCGAATACGCGAAGAGTTCTTTTCGTACTGATTTATTTCATAAACTATGAGTGGTTTATATACAAAATTCTTGGATCTAAATACACTTGAAGCCGCTTGAATGTCGTCGCCATATGACACCTTGCCATTAACAAAAGGCTGAGCTTTGCAGCTTTTTGTAAGGCGTGCGGTGCATTATTTAACTAGCTGAGCTTTGCAGCCTTTGTAATGCGACTCCATGTGAGGTTCATTCTTCCAAGAATGTGATGTTCGCATTTCGTCAAATAGCTGAGTGGATAAAATGCAGCCGCTTGACAACGTCTGCTTACGTGCGAGAAACAATGCGAGTAAAATAGATTTTATGAAGAAATCCTACATACTCCCCGCCCGTTGAATGCTGATTCAACCATCATTTCATCTAATGGTGAAAGGTGTATTTCCAGAGAGAAGTTCGCATCTGGGTATCATTGATGTTTCGGCTTGCTGCGATGATCCATTTGTTATACGCCTATTTTTGACACAATAAATTGTTAGCATTGTCATCAGATGTACATTGCAATATGATGATGCTCGATCGGTTGGATACTGTGTGGTAGATGAAACTGTTTGTTTGGTACGAGTTCCCGTTGTAGTTTCTGAAGCTCGTTGTAGCCCAAGATACTCGCATCTTTTGTTGTTGTAGTATAGCGCTTTGACTTGTTACAGTTATTAGTGAATTGCGTATGGTACATCCTGCGCTTGCTGTTAATAGTCCAGTATTATGTAACTGGATGTCTGATGGTCCATCGGTGCAAAGTGTCGTTAATTTTAACGAATTCTTAGTTGCAAATATCCAACGGTTCATTCTACACATTTTTTGCCACATAAAGATTTTGTTGATATCTTCAATCTGGCATGATGCGTCTGTTTTGATATGGAACAGTTGCATTTTACTGCTAATGTTGACAGAGAAAAGTGATTGTTTAATGTAGCAAATGAAATCACTTGTAGATATTGGGTGACAGTTTGCCATGTCTTCCGTAGTCAGCTCCACAAATTTGTCTCGATAATTGTTGATGGCAACGAACGGGGCTCGAACCTTGAATACTTGAAATCCATGATTGCTTGTAGCTGGTATAGGTATCAGATTATACAGATCCAGTGTTGATGTTGATACCAATGGTGATTGACATGATTGTCTACTATAGTGCCTTCTCCGTTCATCATTTTGTAGGCCAAGATCATGTTATCTGAGGTGACAGGGAGCATTTGATCTGGTTTTATATGATTTCGTATTATGTCAAATTGATCTCTTAACATCAGCCAGTATATTTATAATCTCATCTTGCATACGTTGAAGATTGGAAGCTAAGGACGTGAGCTGTGACGTCAGCGTAATGTACCATTGAAACGAATGGAAATCATCAGTATTGATTTGGACATATCCTTTGCATATGTAGAATCTAACACGCCAAACAAGCTACTGGCGATGTTTCCCACGATGTCCAGTGGTGCTCTCTGTTCGCGTAATTTGGTTAGTAGCATGTTTTCCATGAATAGTTCTTCTTCTATATGACGAAAGTTTTGATACATTCCCTTGCATGCAGTGATTTCAACAAAATTGAAACACATTTGTCCAATCTTTGTAGTACCTTTGGAAAATGTATCTATATCGCTCCAGTAGGGTTTTAAGTCCACATATGCGACTATCATCCAATCAGCTACTGCTAGCTCTGTTGTTCCAATCCGTTCAAAATATATGCCAGGTGTTGATTCGAATTGAGTTATGTTTATCGATTAATTAATGGCAATAGAAGCAACATCACCAATGTCATTGTGACCAATGAACCGATATTACTCTGTCTTCTTTTCATGGGACGTGAGCTTTCATCTGATTCCTCGCCTTCTATAGGATCATCTACTCGATGCTTGTGGGTGCGTTCCTCTTCATCTTTAGTAGTGACACACGGTGGGTGAGCCATGTAAGAACCGTGGACCATAACACCACCTACTATCTTTCGCGAATTGAGCAGCAGCTATTCCTCTGGATTGTACATCAGCTGCATTATTTTCCGAGGCGAAATGTATCCATTCCTTTGTAACGTTAGTTCCTGGAACGCCCAATTCTTGTGGCAACAAATTTGTCCCGAATAGATGCTGGACAATTAATCCATGATATTACAATCCTTGAATCCGACCAATAATAAGTTGGTGCGTTTTTCATTGATGTGACTTGTACAGCAGCTTTTAGTTTCAGGCGTGGTAAAGATATTGTGTTGATTGGGGATGGGTGTGATTTGGCACATAGCAATTGAACTGTTGCTTGTTTCTCTTTGTGTATTGCTCTTATGTAGACGGCAGCTCCAACTGCCTTTTCTGAAGCATCAACAAATGTGTGACTTTCTGTTGATACAGGTAATTTTCTACGAAATATGTGACGTGGCACTTGAATAGTGTTCAGAAATTTCAACTCCTCCCTGTATCATTTCCATTCCTCTTGAAGATGCACTAGAAGGTCTTCTTTGTAATCGAATCCTTCCTTTGCTAAATGCTGTATAAATATTTTTGCCTTCATGACTACTGGCGAAAAAGAGTCCCAGAGGATCGGAAATTCTGAAGCTTTCGGACATGACATCTCTTCTTGGTAATTTATCGTTATTAATAAATCCAGGAGTTTCTTTAGCTGTTGCTGCTTACGGCGGGCTTCTTGTATTGTATCCGCTCCAGTTAAACAGTCGTCAACATAGAAATTATTTTCCAATCTGTAGTTGCGCAATTGGTGTCTTGTGCATCGACTCGTTCAGTCGAATTTCCGGATGACGTAATTGCAGAACCATCAAACACCATTCTTAGCTTTGTTGCAGAGCTGTCGGGTTTTATCTTAATCACAGAATCCCGATGGTGCCAGATCACGACTCTCCCCTGTGGCTGAAGTATTCTCCAAAATGTAAGTCGGACGATGACTTCCTTTTGTGATCAGGTAACGTCTTTTGTTGCCGATCTATGTTACCTAGTGTATGAAACACGTATAAGGTGTAGTCAAGCAAGATGAGACGACGTTTAGAATCGAACTGATTTGCTCTGACGAGCTTTCCTTTATTTATACAAAAATCTTAAATCTAAGTACATGCCGTCGCCTACTACGACTCCATGTGTTGTAAGGTGAATTTATGTGCTGTAAGGAGGCCTTGTGTTTTCTGTTATTAAACAATAGCTGAGCCTGCTGCGTCGCATGTTTGAACTTGAACATTCTCCGCGGGTCCAAATATAATATTAATTAATTCCCACTTTTTTACATATCTTTTTGTTATGTGATTGTTGCTGCCGTCATGTTGCCACGTGTGTTTCTTCACGGAGTTTTTGCTCTTCTTCTGTTGTTGGTAACGGACATATTTTATTGATTGTCCGTTTTATCTGGCCGTTACTTGTCTTAATTTTGAATATTCTGGCTTTATTGTCTTTTCCTTTCACTGTTACTATTATTTTACCCATTGGCCATTTCTCTGGGTGTGTATTTTCGTGCTTGATTACCACCACCTGACCCTCCTTAAGGTTTTCTTTTTCACTGCGTCATTTTGTTCATTTTTACAGCGACACCAAATAATCCTCTTTCCATTTTTTCCAAAACTCTGAACTCATTCGCTGAATGTATCTCCATCTATCGAGTGATCCTATTTGTTTATGCACAAACATATTTTCTGGTTCTAGGCTTGTAGAAATTTATCTGTGCCCATTTCGCTCACCACTTCTAAATGGATAGCTTTTGTAGCCATACAAATGAACACGCAGACATATCCTTTATAAGCTTTTTGACCTCGCCCCTTTGAGCATCTAATTTGAAATGGTTCAGCATAATCTGTGCCCGTTGCATAAAATGGAAACTTTCCGGTCACTCTATATACAGGCAGGTTTCCCATGAGCTGGTTGTTAGACTCCTGCCTGTATCTAATGCATGTGACACATGCTCGTAAATGTATTTTAAACATGTTGCGACAACCGAATATCCAATATTCCCGCTGTACAAATTCCTCACTACTTTGATTCCACCGTGAAGGGTAATTTTGTGCGCTCTATCAATTAGTAACCAAGCCATATGAGAATATGAGTTTATTCCTTGTCTCTAAACATTTATTGTTCTGAAGTTGACGAATTTCTTTTCCAAAGTCCAAATGTTGTTGAAGCTTTATTATTGTCAACTTTGCTTTATTCCAAAGGTTAGCGTCTGTGAACGGTGATTTTGAGACTTTCTCCCGAAGCCTTGATATGAATCGTAAAATATTAGAGATTACGCTTGCCAGTCTCAATAGACTTGAGTATTTTGTTAGCAATTATTAGTAGATTGTTTTCATTAAATATTGTTGGGACTATGACAGGCTCCTCTTCTTGGTATACTGGCCAGTCGTTGGCAGGCTGAGTTAGCCACCGCGGCCCATGCCACCAAATAAAATAAATTTTAAAGCTTTTTTGGTGAGATTCCTCCTGAAGCTACGTCTGCTGGACTATCTGCTGATTTTACGTACCTCCATTTTACCAATGGTAGATGCTTCGAAATGTCATCCACCCTGGTCTTTACAAATCTATCCTTACTGCGCTTATTTGGGACCAATGCTATTGTTATTTGCGAGTCGTTCTATGCGTTGACTTGAATTTGACAGTTCATTGTAGACGACAATCGAAACAGTAGTTTAGCCACCAGCTGAGCTGCACATAGCTCTAACTTTGGGATGGTTTTTCTGTTCTTAATCGGATTTACCTTGCTTCTGGCTGCAAGCAGGATAACTTGGCTACCCACTTTTGCATACACTGCGGCAGCGTATGCCTTCTTTGAGGCGTTGCAAAATCCATGAAGGTCAATGTGTGTTATACCTGTATCTCCAATCCATCGCGGAATCCGTATGCCTGCTAATGCTAGTAGTTCATTTGCAAAGTTACACCAAAATCTGCCAAGCATTTCTCCAGTTCAGTGTCCCACGTAAGCGACATTTTCCATAGCTCCTGCATAAAACATTTTCCCTGTATTGTTACCGGAGTTAACCATCCTCATGGATCAAATATCCTTGCAAGTTGAGGCAGCACTGATCGTTATTGATATACAATCCAATTGCGGCATCTTCACGCTGAATGTGAAATCGTCTCTAGTTGGGTCCCATAGTAATCCCAAAGTTTTTATTGACTCGTCCGTTATTATTGCAATTTTTTCCGACATATTTCCACTCGGGATTGACGCAATTATTCTTTCATCGTTGGAGACCCATTTTCGTAGATTCATTTCTCCTTTGTTCATGACAGCTCTTGTTTTTTCCTGAATATCCGTAAGTCTTCTATTGTGTTAGCTCCAGTCATCAAGTCATCCATGTAAAAATCCTTTTTAATAATACTTGATAATTTTTCGTCATATTTGCAATATAAATCAGCTAGATGATTTTTAGCAGTGCGATCATTGGCACTGCTAAAAATGGTGCCGATAATGTTCCATACGTTATAGTCGTCAATTTAAGCTCTTTGATTACGTCCTCTTGATTTTCTCTTCAAACTATGTACTGATACTCCTGATCAGTTGCCGTAATTTTTATCTGCCGATACATTTTCTCTACATCTGCTGTTACCACATATCGCCACATGCGCCAGCTGGATAAAATCTCAACAATATCCCTTTAATTTTGGGACCGATTGACATTACGTCGTTCAGGCTGAGCCCACTTGTGGTCTTTGCTGATGCATCAAAAACCACCCTTAGTTTAGTGGTGAGGCTTTCTTGCCTAATTACCGCATGGTGCGGTAGGTAGTACCTGCCTTGGCCTGTGGTGTTTACTGGCACCATGTGTCCGAGCTGCAGGTACTCTTTCATGAAGGCGTTATAGTCATTGAAGAGTATTCGATTCGTTTTGAATTTTCTCTCCATTTGCATCAACCTTGCTACTGCTTGCCTATGAGAGTCTCCCAATTCAAAATTGGCCTGAAATGGAATCGAGACTATAACTCGTTTCTCCGTATCCACTGAAGTCGTCTTCTGATAGTTGCTTTCACATCGCTGATTTTCTTCAGTCTCATCTTTGTCTTCTTTTTCCAGTTCCGAAAAGCGCTCCAGATCATTCATGTTTACAGTCATAGCCGCCGTCAGAATCTTCTTTGGCTGTGCTTGAGCAATATTTCCGAAAACAATCATCCGAGTCATGTCTTTTGCCCCAACGTTCCATTGATCGTTTTGACTTGACCCATCATTATTAACGGAAAAAGGTCCACACCAATGATCATATCAATTCTGCTTGGCATATTAAACTTCGGATCTGCCAAAGTGCAATTTTTCCAGTCTGTACCAACATCCATATCAATGTTTTTGCTGGGAAGTGCTCTTTGTAGTTTTGGAAGTACTAGGGCTGTAGTCCGCGCATTGAATTTACTTGTAAATCGAGGTTTGTTTTGTAGAAAAACACTATTCTTTGCCAGCTCCATGCCATGTGAAAATATCCCCTGTATTTCCACGGACTCCTTGTTTCTTTTCAACCTTAGAAGTTGCGCTGCTTCTTCTGATATCAGAGTGCGTTGCGATCCTCCATCCATCAATGCGCGAAGATGCTCGTAGTTTCCACCGGCATTCCTTACGTTGACCACAGCAGTGGCCAACAGTGTTTCCTGCTCATTTGTTAACTTGATTCAGTTTACACTCTCCCTTTTTTCATCTTCATGTAGAAAGGTATTGTGGCGCTTGCTACACTTCTGACATCTCCATTCCTTTCTGCACTCTGCCATAGCATGATTGCCCAGGCAACGGAAGCATAGATGCTGCGTCTTTACAAACTCTTTCCTTTTGTTTAAGTATGCTGCTTTAAATTTCTGACACCGGTTAATCTTGTGCTAGCCCAGCTCACAAAAACGGCACGACTTCTGTTGGCGTTGTGTTGTCTCTTTAACAACGTTTCTTTGCACAGAATCCACCGCATTGTAAAGCTGATTGATAAATTCCAATACGTCTTCCAGTGATTGGATTTCTCTGTTTTTTGTCTTGACGTGTTGCTCGTATTGCTGCAGAGCCTCCGTAGAAAATTGTCGAAGAAGGATTTGCGCAAAAATAACATCTGCAGCATCGCCAATCTTTGATTTTTCTTTTATGATGTATATACTTTCGATTGCTTGATCTAAAAACCTTCCGATTTTTCCCTCGAAGTCACATCTTAATGGTTCCAATTCCAATAAACTGTTCAGCCAGTCAGCGAAAATCTTCCGATTATTTTCGTACCGCTTACAAATCAAATTCCATGCCTCTTTGTAGTTTGCAGCTGAGTCAATCAGTAAGTGACTCATCATTGTCGCTGCATTTCCTTTCAGGCACGATCTTAAATGGTTTAGTTTCATGGCGTCGCTGATTTTTCCTCGATTATGTATCACTTCTGTAAATAGGCCATAAAAGTTTGGCCAATTCTTGGCATTACCGTAGAATTGAGGTATATCCACCTTTGGAACTTCTTGCCTCATCGAGAGTATGTCTTGTCTCGACGAAGATCTGTAGATACGGTCCCAGCAACATTTCTGAGCTTTTCCATTTAAATCTCGGCTTCCATTTTAGCCTCCATTGCCCATTGCATTAATTGCCCATGAATCGCATTTTTCTTTGACCTCTGTTTTCGTTTATAGGGTCGCTCATCAAACGAATTTTTATCGTAGTCTTGATATCCAGCAGCTCTTCAAGTGATCGATTAGTCAAGCAGAGTCTGGCTAGATCCATTGCATCCTGTAGTTGGGTTTCGTTTCTTTTAATTCTGGACAAATGGACTGTCCGATGGCCTCACTGAACAGTTCTCTTTGATCAGCCTCGTCCTTGGCTGGCTTAATCTCCTCCATAAGTTTCGATTGCACTTCAACTAGCTCACTTTTCTTCGATGCTCTTGTTTTCATCATTGTTTTTATTTTAAAACTTATTTTTCTTTTAAATTGTTTTTTTATTTCTTTAAAAATATTTTTTTTATCAAATTATTTTCAGATTCGATGTTTCAATTCAAACTCTGAAACCGACGCAACGTTAATAACATTTTCATAATGTTTATTTTCGTCTGCACTTTAATTTTTTGATTTGATGCTTTTTTTTAACTCAAAAACAAACGGGCAGTTCAAATTAGATAGTTTACGATTAGTGTAAAACTATTTTCAGATTCGAAATCAGAATCCGGCTCGAAGGACCAAAAAATGGATGAAACATGTATAGGGTGTAGTCAAACAAGATGAGACGACGTTTAGAATCGAACTGATTTGCTCTGACGAGCTTTCCTTTATGTATACAAAAATCTCAAATCTAACTACATGGCGTCGCCTACTACGACTCCATGTGTTGTATGGTAAATTTATGTGCTGTAAGGAGGCCTTGTGTTTTCTGTCATTAAACAATAGCTGAGCCTGCTGCGTCGCATGTTCAAACTTAAACACCTAGTTATCACAACTGGGAATTTTTTAAAATGGTTGCAAAGTTAACCAAATTCGTATGTGGGTCTGTACAAAGACCTGATACGCGTCTATGATCCAACTGAATCTAAATAGACTGCGTTGTACCACTCGGTAAATTGACTAATTGGTCTCCAATTGACCACTTATGATTAGTCCGCCAAATGAACTAATGCGTGTCTATGATCCAGATAGATCTATATAGACCGTTTATTTACCACTCGGTAAATTACCTTTTGTATCTCCTCGCCAGTTACAAGTTGCCTGACTCCTTGGAGGTTTGTATTTCCTCGGCAGTTACATATTGCCTGTCCAGAGATGCGTTAAGCTTTGATGAATCCATTTCGTTTCGCATATTTAATTTACTTTTAATTTATTGTAATACCTGACTCGTGGGACGGTTTTTTTTTTGTCAATGTGACAGGTTGTGCCTCGACATACAACCTGACTTTTAGTCAAAAATATACTAGTAAAGAACATTGGATTTTTTTTTTGGTGATCAGTTTTTTGTTTCCGATCTCTGTTACCCAGTTATCCCGAAAACTTGGAATTTTTTTGGTCTGTACAATGACCTGATGCGCGTCTATGATCCAACTGAATCCTAATAGACTGCTTTTTTACCACTCGGTAAAATCACTGATAGGTCTCCAGTTGATCATTTAAGATCAGTCCGCCAAATGAACTAATCTCCACAAAAGTCGGGGTCACCAAATGAATTAATCTCCCAAAAAAAGTCGGGGACTATTCTCCACCCACGACAAATGAATGATTGTTCTCTATTCACGTCGGGGTCTCTAAATCAGAAGGTTGCGTGTTCGTTTCACGTCGGGGTCACCAAATGTAGGAAAATTCTCCATCACGTCGGTGTCACCAAATGTAGGATAATGTACTATAAAGTCATTTCCTAGGGTCTACTGATGGTTGTGTATGCTACCGGTTCCTTTACCAGTAACATAGTGTCGCCGCAATCGGTACTTGTAACCAATTGGGCTAAACGATGTGAATACGTAAAGAGTTCTTTGCGTACTGATTTATTTCATTAAGTATGAGTGATTTGTATACAAAATTCGTAGTTCAAAATGTTGAAGTTTAATCCCGTGGATTCCTTTATTGAAAGACGTTCACAACTCGACTCTCCACTGATCGTGGCGCGATTACTCCTCATCGAGTGCGCTCACGATACATCGATATTATATCGATTGTTCCAAGGGCTACCAGACTTACTAGTAGTTACATTTAGTGTTGCTTAGCATAACTTAATTTTAACACCTCTTCTCAACACAAATGTTCTTTAATAGAAATTTCACTATAAAGTTATTGACACACAATACTTTTTAGTCCTATCATGCCTAACAATTTTTTGTGTTTTTGCTTATTTAGATTTTTAGTGCAAATATCTGCTATCATATTTGTTGTATCGACATATTTCATAACAATTTCATTATTTTCTACTAGTTCTCTTACAAAATGATATATTATATATCTATATGTTTACTCCGTGCATGATACATATGATTTTTAGCCAATTGTTGTGCGCTAAGATTATCGCCATTGACACACAATGGTTGATCAGTATTAAAACAACCAATTTCTTTTATTAGTCGTCTTAAATACACCGCTTCTTTTGCTGCTGAAGCCAACGCCATATATTCCGCCTCTGTACTGCTGGCTGCATCCCTTCGCAACTAACCTCGCCTTGAATCGATCTATGTTGCCATCAGAGTCCCGTTTCAAGCTGTATACCCATTTACATCCGATAGCTTTCTTTCCAGGAGGTAGGTCAACTAATGACCATGTGCTATTAGCAATCAGCGAGTCGTACTCAAGCTGCATCGCCTTCTTCCATTCGCCCCCATGAGGGCTACATAGAGCCATCTTAACGTTGTCTGGAACTTCACCCTCTTCTATTGGCTGCATCACATTAAGTCGATTTTTATGTTTTGTCGGTCTACCTGGTGCGCCTGTTCGCACGATGCGTGGTCGCCCTGGACCATATATTGGGACTGCATCATCTTCACTACTAGTCTGTGAAGAACCAGCGTTTTCGACATCCTCAGGATCCTCGTAGTCGGTCTGCGGCGTATGTGCTTGTACTTGCTCCTCTATTTCAATATTGTTTTTGTTGATATAAATTGATTCCATCAAATTTTGGAATAAGTACAATCCGTTTTCTTTATGAGCAAAAATCACCATTTCGTTATCCACTTTTCTTTTAATACTGGCTCCTTTGTTATTAAAGTTTATTTGAAGACCGTTCTCAGCACCTTTGCTGACTGAGAAAAAGTTCGTTTGTAAGTTCGGTACATATAAAACGTCTGTTAATTTAGTTAGTTAACACGCACGATCCCGATTCCAAGTGCTTTTATTGTTTCATTGCCCGCCACTAGCACGCTTTGTTGAGTTTCTGTATACTCTATGAAAGCCGTACGATTGTTACACATATGAGATGTGGCGCCACTATCGACACACCATACGTCGCGACGCACATTTTTATCAGACGCGAAGAGAGCACTACTCTGTGACACACACATATACGAATGTTCGTTTTGAGTTTTCTTATCTTGTTTCGGCGTCTGTTCATCACTTTCTTGATTATAACTGTATTTGCTTTGGCGACATGCAGCTGCAAAGTGACCGCGCTTCCCGCACACATAGCATTTACCGTTATTACTGTTTCGGTTTTGTTCCTTTTTGCCAGTCCCTTTTTGTTTTATCATGTATGCTTGCTGTGCTCTGTTTTCGTCATTGGTTTCATTTTTACGTTCTGCCTCTTCTAAAAGTTTATTGCGCATTATGGTGAAATTAGGCAGTTCATCGCGTATTTCCATTGCTATTACGAAATTTTCGTAAGACTTTGGTAGACTTGATAATAATAATGTTACCACGATTTCGTCACCGAGCGAAACACTAACTTCTTTTAATTTATCAACTACACTTTCAAACTCGTTTATATACGTAATAATGTTCTCACCGTCTTTGAGTTTTAAATTTAATAACTTTTTATACAAAGACACTTTTCTTGCTGGTCCCCTTGGCTCATGAATTTCTTTTAGTTTTTGCCAAGCCTCTGCAGATGTATTGCAGTTTTTTATGTAGTTTATCTGTGTTGATTTCACTGACAATGTAATTGTCGCTAATGCCTTCTGATCAGCCTTTTCCCAGTTGCCGCTGTCTCTTTCTGGCTTCACTTCAACACCACTTGCTATTCTCCATGCATCAGCATGAATAAGCACACTCCGCATTTGGACACACCAAATATCATAGTTTTTTTCATCCAGCTTGTCTATTGAGTACAAGTTATTCGCCATTTTTTCCGCGTAAATTTTTGACACACAAAAATTGTTTATTTTTGACACACAAACTTATTGTTTATTGGACACACCAATCACTTAGTCTTTCTTAATCTCTGGGTCTTTAACCTCTGGATCTTTTTTTAATCCTCTGGGCCCATAACCTGTTGAAGTTAATCCCGTGGATTCCTTTATTGAAAGACGTTCACAACTCGACTCTCACTGATCGTGGCGCGATTACTCCTCATCGAGTGCGCTCACGATACATCGATATTATATCGATTGTTCCAAGGGCTACCAGACTTACTAGTAGTTACATTTAGTGTTGCTTAGCATAACTTAATTTTAACATGGCGCGATTACTCCTCATCGAGTGCGCTCACGATACATCGATATTATATCGATTGTTCCAAGGGCTACCAGACTTACTAGTAGTTACATTTAGTGTTGCTTAGCATAACTTAATTTTAACACCTCTTCTCAACACAAATGTTCTTTAATAGAAATTTCATTATAAAGTTATTGACACACAATACTTTTTAGTCCTATCATGCCTAACAATTTTTTGTGTTTTTGCTTATTTAGATTTTTAGTGCAAATATCTGCTATCATATTTGTTGTATCGACATATTTCATAACAATTTCATTATTTTCTACTAGTTCTCTTACAAAATGATATCTTATATCTATATGTTTACTCCGTGCATGATACATATGATTTTTAGCCAATTGTTGTGCGCTAAGATTATCGCCATTGACACACAATGGTTGATCAGTATTAAAACAACCAATTTCTTTTATTAGTCGTCTTAAATACACCGCTTCTTTTGCTGCTGAAGCCAACGCCATATATTCCGCCTCTGTACTGCTGGCTGCATCCCTTCGCAACTAACCTCGCCTTGAATCGATCTATGTTGCCATCAGAGTCCCGTTTCAAGCTGTATACCCATTTACATCCGATAGCTTTCTTTCCAGGAGGTAGGTCAACTAATGACCATGTGCTATTAGCAATCAGCGAGTCGTACTCAAGCTGCATCGCCTTCTTCCATTCGCCCCCTTGAGGGCTACATAGAGCCTTCTTAACGTTGTCTGGAACTTCACCCTCTTCTATTGGCTGCATTACATTAAGTCGATTTTTCTGTTTTGTCGGTCTACCTGGTGCGCCTGTTCGCACGATGCGTGGTCGCCCTGGACCATATATTGGGACTGCATCATCTTCACTACTAGTCTGTGAAGAACCAGCGTTTTCGACATCCTCAGGATCCTCGTAGTCGGTCTGCGGCGTATGTGCTTGTACTTGCTCCTCTATTTCAATATTGTTTTTGTTTATATAAATTGATTCCATCAAATTTTGGAATAAGTACAATCCGTTTTCTTTATGAGCAAAAATCACCATTTCGTTATCCACTTTTCTTTTAATACTGGCTCCTTTGTTATTAAAGTTTATTTGAAGACCGTTCTCAGCACCTTTGCTGACTGAGAAAAAGTTCGTTTGTAAGTTCGGTACATATAAAACGTCTTTTAATTTAAATACCGAATATTTAGTTTTAACACGCACGATCCCGATTCCAAGTGCTTTTATTGTTTCATTGCCCGCCACTAGCACGCTTTGTTGAGTTTCTGTATACTCTATGAAAGCCGTACGATTGTTACACATATGAGATGTGGCGCCACTATCGACACACCATACGTCGCGACGCACATTTTTATCAGACGCGAAGAGACCACTACTCTGTGACACACACATATTCGAATGTTCGTTTTGAGTTTTCTTATCTTGTTTCGGCGTCTGTTCATCTCTTTGCTGATTATAACTGTATTTGCTTGCCCGACATGCAGCTGCAAAGTGACCGCGCTTCCCGCACACATAGCATTTACCGTTATTACTGTTTCGTTTTTGTTCCTTTTTGCCAGTCCCTTTTTGTTTTATCATGTATGCTTGCTGTGCTCTGTTTTCGTCATTGGTAGCATTTCTACGTTCTGCCTCTTCTAAAAGTTTATTGCGCATTATGGTGAAATTAGGCAGTTCATCGCGTATTTCCATTGCTATTACGAAATTTTCGTAAGTCTTTGGTAGGCTTGATAATAATATTATTACCACGATTTCGTCACCGAGCGAAACACTAACTTCTTTTAATTTATCAACTACACTTTCAAACTCGTTTATATACGTAATAATGTTCTCACCGTCTTTGAGTTTTAAATTTAATAACTTTTTATACAAAGACACTTTTCTTGCTGGTCCCCTTGGCTCATGAATTTCTTTTAGTTTTTGCCAAGCCTCTGCAGATGTATTGCAGTTTTTTATGTAGTTTATCTGTGTTGATTTCACTGACAATGTAATTGTCGCTAATGCCTTCTGATCAGCCTTTTCCCAGTTGCCGCTGTCTCTTTCTGGCTTCACTTCAACACCACTTGCTATTCTCCATGCATCAGCATGAATAAGCACACTCCGCATTTGGACACACCAAATATCATAGTTTTTTTCATCCAGCTTGTCTATTGAGTACAAGTTATTCGCCATTTTTTCCGCGTAAATTTTTGACACACAAAAATTGTTTATTTTGACACACAAACTTATTGTTTATTGGACACACCAATCACTTAGTCTTTCTTAATCTCTGGGTCTTTAACCTCTGGATCTTTTTTTTAATCCTCTGGGCCCATAACCTGTTGAAGTTAATCCCGTGGATTCCTTTATTGAAAGACGTTCACAACTCGACTCTCTGATCGTGGCGCGATTACTCCTCATCGAGTGCGCTCACGATACATCGATATTATATCGATTGTTCCAAGGGCTACCAGACTTACTAGTAGTTACATTTAGTGTTGCTTAGCATAACTTAATTTTAACACAAAATACACTAGAAG
Organism: Drosophila dives; assembly: GCA_035042365.1. Lineage (NCBI taxonomy): Eukaryota > Metazoa > Arthropoda > Insecta > Diptera > Drosophilidae > Drosophila > Drosophila dives. Next base: position 46,287 of record JAWNLJ010000011.1, on the reverse strand, counting down.
CGGCTTGAATGTCGTCTCCATATGACACCTAGCCATTAACAGAAGCTGAGCGACTCCATGTGAGGTGTATTCTTCCAAGAATGTGATGTTCGCTTTTCGTAAAATAGCTGAGTGGATAAAATGCAGGCGCTTGACAACGTCTGCTTACGTGCGAGAAACAACGCGAGTAAAATATATTTTTGCTTATGAAGAAATCCTACAGTCTCATTAAACTATATGGATACAGACTCATTCATATATTCTAATGATTTCTTTAATTATATAGCGGATGACGTAGAGATACGTTTTGATACATCTGAGTATCCGCTAGACTTAGTTCAAAAATATGGAATCAAGAGGTGCAACAAGAAAGTTTTAGGTATGATGAAGGATGAAAATTGTGGTAAGAGAATGCTAGAGTTTGTTGGCCTAAGAGCTAAAATGTATTCGTTGTCTCTTGAGGAAGGTGGGTGCGTGAAAAAATCTAAAGGTGTAAAAGAATCTGCACTAGTTAAGCTAAATATAAATAGCTAAGTGGAATGTCTATTCGAAAATAAGACATTTAGTGATAGTATGCTAATGTTTCGATCTAAGATACATAACTTGTATACGCATAAAGTAAGACAAACAACTTTAAGTTCTGGAGATGATAAGAGAAAAATAAAAGAAGATGGCATTCGAACGCATGCTTGTGGTCATTATAGAATTAATTCATAGTGTGTTAAGAAAAAAGAACAAATAAATAAAAACAAAATTGTACTAATAAATACAAACATTATAAATAGATCTAAGAAAAATCAAATATTTTAAAACAAAAAAATATATAATTAAATCAAAATAAAAATACATTTGTCTCTATTATTTTAAAGTAACAAAACTGAAAATTTGGCTTGCAGGGAAGAAAATTTGTCTTGCAGATAAGGATAAGAATATACACACATATAAATATATATATATATATATTATATTTATATATATATATATATAATACACACACATATATATATATTTATATATATATATATATATATCTCTGTGTGAGTGCATGCGTTTGCGAGTATTTGAGTATGCCTCTTTTTATTATCTTTTAAATGTACCTGTACCTGTACACCTGTGTACCTGTGTAAAAAAAAGTTAAGTAAAAGGAAAAAGAAAAAAAATACACAAGATCTTGAGATGTAATAGTACACTGTTTATTAATTGAATATATTGAAAATAAATAACAAAACCAAGATATATTTTGTTTATATGTATATATTTATTTAGCTAAAATTGACTTAAAATATAAATACAGTTTGTATTTAAATATTTTGAACAAAATTTATAAATTCAACATATTTTTTCAAATGTGTTGAAAATAATGTTATTTTACATTCAATGCAACCGTGCATCAGTAACATATGTATTTTAAGTCCCATATCATTGATAGCTTAAATGTTAATTAACAGTCTTGAATAAACTTCACATGAGTACACAACGCTGGTGCGACTCAGTTTTATTTTCTTATCCAGACGCGGGGAAAGAATTTTCGCTCAAACAAAATGTATTGTATGCATAAAAAATTGATTGAAAGTCCTGTTCTTCGGTGATGGGCTCCTCGGCAAGTAGCTCCTCGAAGGTGAGTTCCAGCGTCTGTCCCTTCTCAGTCATATCAAACACTTCGATATCACCAGTTCACCAGTTCCGGAAAGTATTCTTTGATAGGATCGGCCACGGCAAGAGGTCTTCGAAATGAAGGTTCTCGGGATTATCGTCACTCACGAATTCACAAAAGCCTTCCATGTTGATCGACATGTTATTTTTATATGAGATAATATTAATTTTTTAAATTTTCTTTTCATTTATTTGTATGATATTGATAGTAAACACACGTTTGTTTTTAGGTGTTTTGTATTTTATTTATTTATTTTTTTTTTTTATAAAACTTTATTAATTTTTATCCAAGAGTTGTGATCATTTGAGAACCCAAGCCATTTAACTAGAACTCTCTTATTTTGTCGCCTTATTATCTTTTCTGTAAATTCTTTGAAATTCGGTTCTCCTTAATTATAGTCGAAAATGACTGCTTAACTTCATTTGCCGATTTAGTTCTTAGGGCTTGGCCCCATATTTAGAAAACGTAGCAATAACTGTCAATAGAAATCTATAGCCTTTATTCGATGATGAGTAGTTTCTCATCATCAGTAACATATGTAAATAAAGTCCCATATTGATCGATAGCTTTAATGTTAATTAACAGTCTTGAATAAACTTTGTTAGAGTACACAACGTTGGTGGGACTCAGTTTATTTTCTTATCCAGGCAATCCCTGACGCGGGGAAAGGATTTTTCGCTCCAACAGGTTATGGGCCCAGAGCGCTTGGCTTAATAAGATTGTTAAGGTTTATTTTGACTCGATATCCAGAGTTACGAACTCGGATAAAATAAAACACAAATCGGCAGTTACGTGTGCGTGTAAATGTAAAGTTTGTCGCAAATAAAGAATCATGAGTGGGCTGTACCAAATCGAGAAGCTTGAAGAAAAGAATTATGATTCTTGGAGCATACAGATGCGAAGCGTGTTGGTGCATACGGATCTATGGGATGTTGCGTCGGGTGATTTAAAACAGTGTGATGTGGGCGAAAATATTAACTAGAGTGCGTTGGATTGTAATGCATTGGCAACGCTCACGCTAAGTGTTAAGACATCGCAGTTGGGATACATCAAGAATTGCACAACGTCGCAGGAGGCATGGATTAAGTTGCGCGAAATTCATCAGCCAAGCGGGCCGGTTCGTAAAGTCTCGCTTTACAAAAAGTTGCTCAATTCTCGCATGGCGGAGGGGCAAAGCATGGCTAGCTATGTAATGGTCGGTGCTCTGGAAATTTGAATATGTTTACATCGCAGACTTTTGGGTGCGATGTAAAAGTAGATCTGGGTAGGCAATGATTTTTTTTCGTCGTGCACGAAGGGAAAAATCGTTGCATACGTTTGGCCGCTTACAAAACGTTGTGGGAAGCAAGCCCTGCTTAAGGTGAAAGCTTTGCGCGGATAACTGTTAAATAAGTTCCTGAAGGCAAGAGCTTGCCCCCACAGACGTATATAAGCCCAGATGCGCTCTGAGAAGTTCTCTTTTTGTTCGATTGTTTCGGGTTTCAAGACGTCGAAAGTCAAAGTACACATCACCGGTGAAGAAAAAAAAGATCAAGAACCACGTGATTCGGCTGGTGAAAAGTTTAAATAAATGATAAGCCCGAGCGAGGGACTTCCATAAACAACCCGCGAACGTTTTTCAGCCTAAAAATCATAACTTTAAAAAAATTAGTCCAGAAAAATGGGAATGAGAAAAATTACTACCACATTTAACCGCATAGAGAACAAAACCTCCGCAACGAAAACCGATTTAACCTCATAAAAAAAACTACTCCAGAAAAATGGGAATGAGAAAAACGACTACCACATTTAACCGCATAAAAAAAAAACCCCGCAACGAAAACCGATCTAACATAATAAAAAAAAAACTATTCGCCATATACAAAAAAAACATGTACATCAAGAAAAACGTGAAACTATAAATCCAAAAACGATTGGAATTATACGAAAGACAAGAATCTTATCGATCATCAACACGTGGCCACTGGAACACCATCATCACCCCCCCTCATCATCAAGAATTGCAGAGCAATGCCGAGATGTCGCAGTATAAATTAAGTTAAATTTCTTTATTCGATGTATAAGTGGTTTGTAACCTAAAAAATTTTTTTTTATGTTTTAGTTCATATATTTTGAGCCAATGTTAAAACGGGCAAGTGTGGTAAAACGAAGTTAAACATTTAAAAAAAAAAAAACAAAATTTTAATGTAAGAAATGGAAAAAAAATTATAACCAACATTTGATATTGGTACCATATCAAGATGTATGAAGAAAACAAAAAAATTATCTTTTGGAGAAAATTCCTAAAATAAATTACCTTTTTTTTTTGTTATTTTTTTAATTTTTGTTTCTTGTTAAATTTAAATTTGAACAATTTAGTGCTAACAGTTTTTTTCGGTTGGCTATGCATAATATCGAAAATTTTAATGAATTGTTCAATAGAAAAAAAAAGTAAAGTGTGTGCAAGTCACCCTCGACGTCGAAAGGCCTTTCTTCGCTGGATGCCCACGTAAGTGATAATTTATTGATTTTCTTAATTATGCATAAAGCAACGATCCACAACCAGCTTAAAGAAAATGAAGGAAGAAAACCTTTGAATAGTAATTAAGAAAAAAAAAGGGAATGGATTAAAGTTACCTTCAGTAACATTCTAATGCAAATATTTGAAGTATTATGTTTCTTTCTCTTCATACAAGTTGATCACTCCGTAAACCTCTCACAAAGATAATTCAAAATTATATATGCATTTCTATTTAAGAATGAGCGAATATATAGAAGTTGATAAGCTTTACCCCACTTGCATCTGTTAGTTAGGTTAATTGGAATATAATTAAATGCTGCCTACGAGTATGCAAGAAAAATATTTTATAAAATAATAATCATTATTAGTATAATTAAATGCTGCCTATGAGTATGCAAGAAATATATTTTTTAAAATAATAATCATTATTAGTATAATTAAATGCTGCCTACGAGTATGCAAGAAAAATATTTTATAAAATAATAATCATTATTAGTATAATTAAATGCTGCCTATGAGTATGAAAAACAAAAAAAAAAAATTATAAAAATAATTATCATTAGTCAAGTAGGGACACTACGATTACCACTTGTATCAACAAAGAAACCAATGAGACATTAACATACGAAACATTGTAAAAATGCCCCAAGTCTAATGAGAAAAATTGTGACGAAAGTAAAATAGACAAGTCGTAATACAATATTTTTTTTATACTTAGCTTGTTAAAAATGAATGTACTACAAATGGAATTTTTTTTTTATTAATAATTAAAATGATTAAGAACCATGGAAACGTAATTTGAGTTATTATTTCCTACTGGCCGAAATGATAGTTTAAGTGAGCAACGGACTTGCTTTTGGGGATTTCCAGAACTAACCATGCAGCGCAGGAATCCAATCCAATTGGATGGGTGGGTAAAGAGCGCTTTATCGGGGCAAACAACAGCTAGCACCCCGATACCCTTAACCAACACCAACGAAGCTGTCGCGCTTTTCGCATTTTCAGTTAGGTATTTTAACCAAAAATTGCTTGCTTCGGAGTTAGACTCCAAATAAAAAGGGACTCTAAAAAATAAAGTTATGTCCATACAGGAATATCAGGATGGTAGAAACAACCCACCCCACCTCCCGGCATGAGCTACCACCAGTAGGGTCCCACACCACTACCCATCCCGGTTTCCGCTCGCCCAGTTAACATGCAATTAGTTTGTGTGTTGAATTAACCAAGTTTTGGTTTTAACTGTGCGAGTTATTAGTTACAGATTTCTTCGGCCTCCAATATCTGGCCCCTATCTGTATCTGGTTTCGTCAACGGTTACATAATTTTTGGCGCCCAACGTGGGGCTATTTGTTAAGAGATTTCCCAATTTAGGAACCACTAACGTGTGACTTATTTTGAAGAGATTTCTTGATTTATGAACCTCTAATGTGACTATACTATCTGAAGAGTTTACATAACACAAGGACCACAACAGTGGGCTCACTTTTATAATCAGAAATGCGTCGTAGTTAGGCTCACAGTTAGTTGTCTCACATATTTAAGTTGTTTGAGTATATGGTATAGAATTATTTGATTATTTTCTATCCCATTTCCTTAGAGTATCAGTGCAATTTAATAAAATTTTTGATTCACTGAGTGGGTCAGTATCTATTCTATACGAGCTCATACTTTCGTGAATCTTGCGCATTCGGCTCAGCAGAATGCCCTGCCGGAAGTCACTGAGGTTGCTTTAGTAGTATGAATCCTTAACGGAGGATCGCTCAACAACGTTTTGCTCATTTTGTTTTCGTATCGCAAGTTGTTTTATCTTGGATTTGGTTTGATAATTTTAAAATACTCTTGTATACTTCTGTGAATCTTGCGTATTTGGCCCAGTCGAATACCCTGCCAGAATGTCACTACATCATAGTTTTTGGAGTTGTCTTTTCAGATCGGAAATGGAATATTTGCCATACAATTGGAACAGACAAGTTGTTTTATTCTGAGTTTGGCTTGAAGATTCCAAAATACTGTTGTATACTTCTGTGAATCTTGTGCATTTGGCCCAGTCGGATGCCCTGCCGGAAAGTCATACATCACATTTTTCTGGAATTTTCTTATCGGAATCGAATCCTTGTCATACCAATGGAACAGACAGAGGAGATGAGTTCTGCGCAAAGTTCTTGCAGCTTGTTGAATATGGAGGACGCTGCAAGTGCGTATCTATACATGAGCTGTTAAGCGTGTCGAAGAGTCACTCACTCTGTATGCTGTCTGTTCCCAGTGTAATTGTAATAGCCCAAAAAAATCTCCCTCTACTTCGTTGGTTAAAATTTGTTGGTTAGTATTAGTTGTTCACTTAAGTTAATTATTTTGGCCATATAGTAGGAAATGTTTTTTATGATAATGCCTGTAAATCGCAGCCCTATCAATCAGTCGCAGACTGAAGCAAAAAATGACACATGTATAGTGTGTACTTGTGAAATGGCTAATACTCAACCATGTCTGATGACAAGTTGTAGCCATGTATTTCACCAGAGATGCTTAGAGAGTTGGTTTGAAGCAAATGCCCAATGTCCTCGTTGCAATTGTGCGTGCACTATTGGGACATGTAAATTAGTAGTTGGAAACTGTTCACCTTCTTTAGATCGAACAGCCGCTAGTGCAAGGCCAGCTGGTGTTACCCATCGTCCTGTCACAAGGAAGCTAGCAAGTACCATGGACCCAGCCGTCGAATTGGAAGCTAGTGGCCGACCTACAACGGGGTTGGATGGAAGCAATACATCAAATCCCTTAAGTACAGCTGCTGCGCCGAGAGGGACACGCCCGAGCAAACACAAATCGTAATAACCCAGCATCGGATTATAATGTAATTCAATCCATGATTGAACAAACGGTGACAAGAATTTTATCATCGTTACATGTTAGCCCGCCGACTAGCACGGTTCCGCCAGAAGAAATTCCTAGAGCCGTTTCTTCTCCCAGCTATCCGTCTGTGCACCACAGTCGAGTGGCGGATACCATGCAGAAATGGAACTTAAACTTCAATGGATCTGAAGATAGTTTAAGTGTTGAAGAATTCATCTATAGAGTCAAAACATTGACGGATGAAACGTTAGATAGTGACTTTCGTGGCCTATGCAAGCATATGCACGTTTTGTTTGTTGGCAAAGCCAGAGACTGGTACTGGCGCTATCATAAGGAAGTGTCTGCAATAGTATGGAAAGACTTTTGCGCCGCTCTTCGCCAACAGTTCAAAGAGTATCGATCTGATTTTATGATCAAAGAACGAGTGCGTTCCCGTAAGCAGAAGCCTGGAGAGTCGTTTACCATCTTTTATGATGCGATCTCGTCCTTAATGGATCGGGCCACCGTAAAGATCGGTGAGGAAGAACTCTTGGAGATTTTAAAGAACAACCTCCTACCGGTCCATCGTCACAAACTATTGTTCGAAGAAGTTGAATCTGTAGGCCATCTCCGAAGGTTGGTTCAGATGAACGAACATTTAATCAATGAGTTGCGTACCACGCACTCAGAAATACCGAAGCCGAAACTTCCGGGTAACCGACAGCACGTATATGCCATGGAGGAAGTAGTATCCGAAGAGGAATTGCTGAACCTGACCACTTGCTGAAGTAGCCGCTCTACGTCAAGCAGGTCCAAAGGTCAAGTGTTGGAACTGTGAGGGAATGGGACATTTCTGGGAAGACTGCTTAGCCGAACGAAGAGTATTCTGCTATGGATGTGGAGCTCCGAATGTGTATAAGCCACAGTGCCCAACTTGTATACGCCGCCTTTCGGAAAACCGCCAGAAGGGGGCAACCAAAAACAGTCGGTTGTCCCTGTCGTAAACACAAACCCACTAGCAAAAGCTGCACCTTTAGCGTCAAAGCCCGTCAGCATATTAGGCCGTGCAAAGGAAGAGTTTTTGCATAATACAATACAAACCAATTTGGATGATAGATATAAGGTAAAATTAGAGAATTATTTAGCCATTAGAGGCCGTATTTTTAGTGATGTTCCGGCTAAGTCTAAACCGAGTTCCGAACGGATCCGGAAATTCTATGGAAAGGTTAGGAAATCTCGACAGTTGTTAGTGTCAACTATTTTCAGTAGTGCAAAAGATATGCGAAGCTATGCTACAGTGTCGTTTTTAAATCAAATAGAACATGGTTTATTAGACACTGGTGCAAATGTCTCGTGTATAGGTGATAGTTTTGAAGGTCAAGATCTGATTACTCTGCCAGAATTTAAGAAAATAAAATCGCATGTACAGACAGCGGACGGCAGAGGTCAGGAAGTGATAGGTATTCTTAACGTTGTTATGACCTATAAGGACCAACAACGGCCTATGAAGCTGTTTGTTATTCCATCTATTAAGCAGAAGCTGATCCTGGGTATAGATTTTTGGAAAACCTTCGCACTAGCACCAAATATAATCTCTGCTATGGAAATAGAGCCAGCTTCCGGGTCAATCAATCCTAATCTTTTTCCCTTGACAAGCTTACAGCAATCGCAATTAGATGTGGTCAAGAAATTATTCCCAGGTTGTGAAAATGGTCTTGGCCGAACAAAATTAATACAACATCATATTGAAATTGCAGAAGCCAGACCTGTGAAACAAAGATTTTATCCGGTCAGTCCTGCAGTGGAAAAACTTGTCTTCGCTGAAATAGATCGCATGTTGGAATTAGGAGTCATCGAGCCTTCAACAAGCGCTTGGAGTTCACCTATGAGGATGGTCGTTAAACCAAATAAAGTTCGTCTTTGTCTAGATGCAAGAAAACTTAATGACGTCACCAAAAAAGATGCTTATCCCCTACCCAGCATTGATGGAATCTTTTCGCGACTGCCTTGTGCTAATTTAATTACAAAGCTTGATTTAAAAGACGCTTATTGGCAAATTGAGTTGAGTGAGGAATCAAAGCCCCTTACCGCGTTCACTGTCCCGGGAAGACCCTTATATCAATTTAAGGTAATGCCGTTCGGACTGTGTAATGCTCCGTCCACCATGTGTAGACTTATGGACAGTCTGATTCCGCCCGATCTTCGCAACTGCGTGTTTGGTTATTTGGATGATCTTTGCGTAGTGTCCGAGGACTTTGAATCTCATCTAACGGTCCTTGTACGACTTGCTGAACAGTTCAAGCGTGCAAACTTGACGTTGAACCTAGAGAAAAGTCACTTTTGTGTAACTAGCATTAATTACCTAGGTTACATAATTGGAAATCAAGGCATATGTACTGATCCCGATAAGATCGCATGTATTCGAAATTGGCCTCCGCCTAGAAATTTGAAACAAGTGCGAGGTTTCTTAGGTGTTTGTGGTTGGTACCGACGTTTCATTCAAAATTTTTCCGATCTCACTTGCCCCATCACAGAAACTTTATCAACCAAGAAAAAGTTTGAATGGACGGAGAATGCTCAAGAAGCTATGGAAAAACTGAAAGTTATCCTGACCTCGGCTCCAGTTTTACAGAATCCCGATTTTGAGAAGAAATTCTTTTTGCATTGTGATGCCAGCAACTTTGGTGTCGGAGCTGTACTCGTTCAACTTTCGGAGGAGGGTGATGAAAAACCAATTGCGTTTATGTCTAGAAAATTATCCCGATCTCACGTAACTACAGTGTTACCGAGAGAGAATGTTTAGCCGTAATACTAGCAATCGAAAAGTTCCGTTGTTACCTTGAAATGCAAGAATTTGAAGTGGTTACAGACCATTCGAGCCTCTTATGGCTCAAACGGCAACAAAACGTGTCCGGTCGCTTAGCTCGTTGGATTTTTCGCTTGCAGCAATATAAGTTTTCGTTTTCTCACCGAAAAGGCAAGGATCATTGTGTTCCTGATGCGTTATCTCGTCTCTCAGAAGAGGAAATTGCAGAGATAGAAATTGGACCTGTTATCGACTTTGAAGATGAGGCCTTTAACGCTTCAGAGTATGTAAAACTAATTGCTGATTTTGAACAAAATCAATCGTCTTTCCCAGACATACAAATTGTCGACAAGCGTTTGTACAAACGCGTCGAGCACGCTTCAGGTGATCCCGAACAAGAGAAACGGTCCTGGAAATTATGGGTGCCCGTTCAATTGCGCCCTAATGTACTTAATCAAGCACATGATAGCCTAGTGTCTTCACATGGGGGCATTCAGAAGACGTTGGAGAGGATCCGTCGAAATTTATTTTGGCCTGGTCTTGCTGCTGACGTACGCGATTACGTACGTAATTGTGATGTTTGTAAAGCAACCAAAGCTCCAAACTACACTCTTCGTCCTCCTATGGGAGAGGAGCATCAGTTCGACCCTTTCAACGGTTGTTCATCGATTTGCTAGGTCCGTATCCGCGTAGCAAACAAGGACACATTGGCTTATTGATAGTTCTCGATCACTTTAGCAAATTTCATTGGGTGTGCCCTCTTAAGAAATTCACCACAGTAAAAATACAGGAATTTCTTAGTGATCACATTTTTAATTGCTATGGTGTCCCAGAAACGATTATCAGTGATAATGGTTCGCAATTTAAGGCAAGTACCTTTAATGCATTTTTAACCAAACTGGGTATCAAGCACGTATATACAGCTCTTTATTCACCACAGAGCAATGCAGCCGAGCGGGTGAATCGTTCATTGCTAGCTGCCGTGCGGTCCTACATTAGTCAGGATCATCGCGAATGGGATATGCACTTGTCCGGAGTATCATGCGCATTGAGATCTGGCCTTCACCAGTCTTTAGGGTGTTCACCTTATAAGGTGTTGTTTGGGTTGGACATGATAACACATGGTCAAGACTATAAGCTGTTAAAGAAACTTGAGTTACTCGACGAACCAAGGACTGCTGTCCATCGCTCGGATAACTTGGCCATGCTGCGGCAGGATATTACAAGGAACATACGGAAAGCATACGATCGTAATGCTGTCCAATATAATCTTCGTTCGAAGCCAGTCTCGTTCCGGGAAAACCAGGAAGTATTTCGCCGAAACTTTACGTTAAGCAATTTTGCGAAGAACTTCAACGCAAAATTAGCCCCAAAATTTGTAAAGTGTCGGGTAAAAAAGAAGCTGGGAAGTTGCTTCTACTTATTAGAAGATTTGCAAGGACATGAAGTAGGCACCTTCCATGCTAAGGATATTAAAGCCTGATTCCCGCTAATCATTACGTCGATTGGTGTAAGATTATCGGGTGGTGTAATGGTCGGTGCTCTGGAAATTTGAATATGTTTACATCGCAGACTTTTGGGTGCGATGTAAAAGTAGATCTGGGTAGGCAATGATTTTTTTTCGTCGTGCACGAAGGGAAAAATCGTTGCATACGTTTGGCCGCTAACAAAACGTTGTGGGAAGCAAGCCCTGCTTAAGGTGAAAGCTTTGCGCGGATAACTGTTAAATAAGTTCCTGAAGGCAAGAGCTTGCCCCCACAGACGTATATAAGCCCAGATGCGCTCTGAGAAGCTCTCCTTTTTGTTCGATTGTTTCGGGTTTCAAGACGTCGAAAGTCAAAGTACACATCACCGGTGAAGAAAAAAAAAGATCAAGAACCACGTGATTCGGCTGGTGAAAAGTTTAAATAAATGATAAGCCCGAGCGAGGGACTTCCATAAACAACCCGCGAACGTTTTTCAGCCTAAAAATCATAACTTTAAAAAATTAGTCCAGAAAAATGGGAATGAGAAAAATTACTACCACATTTAACCGCATAGAGAACAAAACCTCCGCAACGAAAACCGATTTAACCTCATAAAAAAAACTACTCCAGAAAAATGGGAATGAGAAAAACGACTACCACATTTAACCGCATAAAAAAAAACCCCGCAACGAAAACCGATCTAACATAATAAAAAAAAAACTATTCGCCATATACAAAAAAAATGTACATCAAGAAAAACGTGAAACTATAAATCCAAAAACGATTGGAATTATACGAAAGACAAATTTTGACCAATGGCCACTGGAACACCATCATCACCCCCCCTCATCATCAAGAATTGCAGAGCAATGCCGAGATGTCGCAGTATAAATTAAGTTAAATTTCTTTATTCGATGTATAAGTGGTTTGTAACCTAAAAAATTTTTTTTATGTTTTAGTTCATATATTTTGAGCCAATGTTAAAACGGGCAAGTGTGGTAAAACGAAGTTAAACATTTAAAAAAAAAAAAACAAAATTTTATTGTAAGAAATGGAAAAAAAATTATAACCAACATTTGATATTGGTACCATATCAAGATGTATGAAGAAAACAAAAATTTTTCTTTTGGAAAAAATTCCTAAAATAAATTACCTTTTTTTTTGTTATTTTTTTAATTTTTGTTTCTTGTTAAATTTAAATTTGAACAATTTAGTGCTAACAGTTTTTTTCGGTTGGCTATGCATAATATCGAAAATTTTAATGAATTGTTCAATAGAAAAAAAAGTAAGTGTGTGCAAGTCACCCTCGACGTCGAATGTGCATTGCTTAATTATGCATAAAGCAACGATCCACAACAAGCTTAAAGAAAATGAAGGAAGAAAACCTTTGAATAGTAATTAAGAAAAAAAAAGGGAATGGATAAAAGTTACCTTCAGTAACATTCTAATGCAAATATTTGAAGTATTAAGTTTTTTTTCTCTTCATACAAGTTGATCACTCCGTAAACCTCTCACAAAAAGATAATTCAAAATTATATATGCATTTCTATTAAAGAATTAGCGAATATATAGAAGTTGATAAGCTTTACCCCACTTGCATCTGTTAGTTAGGTTAATTGGAATATAATTAAATGCTGCCTATGAGTATGCAAGAAAAATATTTTATAAAATAATAATCATTATTAGTATAATTAAATGCTGCCTATGAGTATGCAAGAAAATATTTTTAAAATAATATCATTATTAGTATAATTAAATGCTGCCTACGAGTATGCAAGAAAAATATTTTTAAAAATAATCATTATTAGTATAATTAAATGCTGCCTATGAGTATGAAAAACAAAAAAAAAAAATTATAAAAATAATTATCATTAGTCAAGTAGGGACACTACGTTTACCACTTGTATCAACAAAGAAACCAATGAGACATTAACATACGAAACATTGTAAAAATGCCACAAGTCTAATGAGAAAAATTGTGACGAAAGTAAAATAGACAAGTCGTAATACAATATTTTTTTTATACTTAGCTTGTTAAAAATGAATGTACTACAAATTGAATTTTTTTTTTATTAATAATTAAAATGATTAAGAACCATGGAAACGTAATTTGAGTTATTATTTCCTACTGGCCGAAATGATAGTTTAAGTGAGCAACGGACTTGCTTTTGGGGATTTCCAGAACTAACCATGCAGCGCAGGAAGTCCAATTGGATGGGTGGGTAAAGAGCGCTTTATCGGGGCAAACAACAGCTAGCACCCCGATACCCTTAACCAACACCAACGAAGCTGTCGCGCTTTTCGCATTTTCAGTTAGGTATTTTAACCAAAAATTGCTTGCTTCGGAGTTAGACTCCAAATAAAAAGGGACTCTAAAAAATAAAGTTATGTCCAGACAGGAATATCAGGATGGTAGAAACAACCCCCCCACCTCCCGGCATGAGCTACCACCAGTAGGGTCCCACACCACTACCCATCCCGGTTTCCGCTCGCCCAGTTAACATGCAATTAGTTTGTGTGTTGAATTAACCAAGTTTTGGTTTTAACTGTGCGAGTTATTAGTTACAGATTTCTTCGGCCTCCAATATCTGGCCCCTATCTGTATCATTTGATCATATTTAACAAAGTCGTGGATCAGCTTGCGGGTGTTGGAATAAAAATAGATGACGAGCTCAAAGTCTTTCCAGCCTTCCAGTCAATTTTGAGAATTTCGTTGTCGCCATCGAGACGCGCGACAGTCTGCCAGCGTTTGAAATTCTGTGCATAAAGTTGAAGGAAGAAGGCGAGAGGAAAGAAGGCGCAGAGAAACAGAGCGATATCGCGCAGGTCGTTACTGCTACCATGTGGTAGAAACAAGCGGCATATTAAAGCGAACTGTCGCAGAGTTATTCCCAAAAATGATGTAATAGCGACACGGACAAAGGAATTGCAGCTTACTGAACGCATTGGATGCAAGCAGTTTTAAGAAACTCAGCTGGGCTGGACAGTGTAGCAACAAGTCATATGTGTTGCTGATAACGCAAATGTTTTCAAAGTTTGAGGCCGGCACCTTGCAAGCAGAAGGCAGAGGTGAATTGAAAATGAAAACGGATTTGTGCACACTGGTACTACACAACGTATTGTACGTACCAAAGCAATGCACGAGTATTCCAAGGCGGCGAATGTGTACCCAAGGCCAAACGAGTAGGAAATCTGTATACGTTTGAAAGTCAGCGTAGCAGGTTTTGTGCAGCTGTTAAGTCGGACGGCGAGTTGTGGCATAACAGAAATGGTCATCTGAATTATGATAGTTTGCGTGAAATGGCAAACAAGACGCTGGTGCGAGGAATGGAAAATGTTGACGTGTTGCAACGGGTGTCGTGCAAGGCGTGCATGCTGAACAAGGTTCACGTGCGGCCATTTCCGGGATCAACAGAAAGCCGAGCGGAGGAACTTCTGGAACTGGTGCACACTGATGTGTGTGTCCCTTTCGAAACGAAGTCTCTTGGCGGCTCTAAGTATTTCCTCACATTTATTGATGACAAGTCATGGCGGATTTTTGTATATTTCCTGAAAGGAAAGGACGAGGTTTTCCGAAAGTTCGTGGAGTACAAAAATCTGGTAGAGCGTCAAACAGGAAGGATGATCAAATGTATTCGCAGCGACAATAAACGTTCAACGTTCAACGGGTTTTTGAAAAACCATGGAATTGCACGCAATTGACACTATCGAGTCGTGTCTTTTGCCCCAACGTTCCATTCATCGTTTTGACTTGACCCATCATTATTAACGGAAAAAGGTCCACACCAATGATCATGTCAATTCTGCTTGGCATATTAAACTTCGGATCTGCCAAAGTGCAATTTTTCCAGTCTGTACAAACATCCATATCAATGTTTTTGCTGGGAAGTGCTCTTTGTAGTTTTGGAAGTACTAGGGCTGTAGTTCGGGCATTGAATTTACTTGTAAGTCGAGGTTTGTTTTGTAGAAAAACACTATTCTTTGCCAGCTCCATGCCTTGTGAAAATATCCCCTGTATTTCCACGGACTCCTTGTTTCTTTTCAACCTTAGAAGTTGCGCTGCTTCTTCTGATATCAGAGTACGTTGCGATCCTCCATCCATCAATGCGCGAAGATGCTCGTAGTTTCCTTACGTTGACCACAGCAGTGGCCAACAGTGTTTCCTACTCATTTGTTAACTTGATACAGTTTACACTCTCCCTTTTTTCATCTTCATGTAGAAAGGTATTGTGGCGCTTGCTATACTTCTGACATCTCCATTCCTTTCTGCACTCTGCCATAGCATGATTGCCCAGGCAACGGAAGCATAGATGCTGCGTCTTTACAAACTCTTTCCTTTTGTTTAAGTATGCTGCTTTAAATTTCTGACACCGGTTGATCTCGTGCTAGCCCAGCTCACAAAAACGGCACGACTTCTGTTGGCGTTGTGTTGTCTCTTTAACAACGTTTCTTTGCACAGAATCCACCGCATTGTAAAGCTGATTGATAAATTCCAATACGTCTTCCAGTGATTGGATTTCTGTTTTTCGTCTTGACGTGTTGCTCGTATTGCTGCAGAGCCTCCGTAGAAAATTGTCGAAGAAGGATTTGCGCAAAAATAACATCTGCAGCATCGCCAATCTTTGATTTTTCTTTTATGATGTATATACTTTCGATTGCTTGATCTAAAAACCTTCCGATTTTTCCCTCGAAGTCACATCTTAATGGTTCCAATTCCAATTTAGCCAGTCAGCGAAAATCTTCCGATTATTTTCGTACCGCTTACAAATCAAATTCCATGCCTCTTTGTAGTTTGCAGCTGAGTCAATCAGTAAGTGACTCATCATTGTCGCTGCATTTCCTTTCAGGCACGATCTTAAATGGTTTAGTTTCATGGCGTCGCTGATTTTTCCTCGATTATGTATCACTTCTGTAAATAGGCCATAAAAGTTTGGCCAATTCTTGGCATTACCGTAGAATTGAGGTACATCCACCTTTGGAACTTCTTGCGTAAACGAGAGTATATCTTGTCTCGATGATCTATAGATCTTTCCCAACAAAATTTCAGCTTTTCTTTTTAAATGCTCCATTTCCTCCATTGCCCATTGCATTATTGCCCATGATTCGCATTTTTTTTTACCTCTGTTTTCGTTTATAGGGTCGCTCATAAACGAATTTTCAACGTAGTCTTGATATCCAGCAGTTCTTTTAGTGATGGATTAGTCAAGCAGAGTCTGGCTAGATCCATTGCATCTTGTAGTTGGGTTTCGTTTCTTTTAATTCTGGACAAAAGGAAGTCCGATGGCCTCACTGAATGTTCCCTTTGATCAGCCTCGTCCTTGGATGGCTTAATCTCCTCCATAAGTTTCGATTGCACTCCCACTAGCTCACTTTTCTCCGATGCTCTTGTTCTCATCATTGTTTTTTTTTTTAAAATGTTTTTTCTTTTAAAATGTTTTTTTTTTTAAATATTTTCTTTATCAAATTATTTTCAGATTCGATGTTTCAATTCGAACTCTGAAACCGACACAACGTTAATAATATTTTCACAATGTTTATTTTAGTCTGCACTTTTATTTTCCGATTTGAAGTGTTTTTTTTTTGAACTCAAAAACCAACGCGCAGTTCAAATTAGATAGTTTACGATTAGTGTAAAACTATTTTCAGATTCGAAATCTGAATCCGGCTCGAAGGACCAAAAAATGTATGAAACACGTATAGGGTGTAGTCAAACAAGATGAGACGACGTTTAGAATCGAACTGATTTGCTCTGACGAGCTTTCCTTTATTTATACAAAAATCTTAAATCTAAGTACATGGCGTCGCCTACTACGACTCCATGTGTTGTAAGGTGAATTTATGTGCTGTAAGGAGGCCTTGTGTTTTCTGTCATTAAACAATAGATGAGCCTGCTGCGTCGCATATTCAAACTTGAACTGACTTGAATAAACTTCACTTGAGTACACAACGCTGATGCGTCTCAGTTTTAATTTTCTTATCCAGGCATTGCCTGATGCGGGGAAAGGATTTTCGCTCCAACAGTTTTTGGCACCAAAACCTTAAGCATTATCAGCATACACTCCAAACAAGTGGAAATTACTTTTCTTTTTATTCATCTCATTTAAATAATATCCGAACTTGTTAACGGTCATATTATTTATAACTCTTAGCACACATAACACACATTATTTATGTATTTTATTATCGGACCTATTAAAATCTAGTGTAAAATTTATATTTTGACTACCACCGTTAAATAAACTTTTTATTAAATCTAATTTAGAGTTAAAATCATCTCTTAAACAACTTTCTGATTTTTTCAATAGTTCTTCCATCTCAATTTTGTTTTTATAAACTTCACGAAGAATAGAATATGATATTTCACTTATTGTTTTCTGATCCGTTTAATCTTTTCCTTCTAAAAGTTTTTCTATATTCTTCATCGTTTCTTCAACTTTTCTTTCTAAAAATACTTTATTGCCTACTAACGGATCGCTCACATTTTTAAGACGTTTGTTTGAAAAAATAATGTTATTAACAACACCAACTAGAACACCAGGCATTTGATTTTTTATACTTGATCTTTCTTTTCCATCTCTACTCGAGAAGAAGTGACCAAACTTGTCAAGACGCATTTTGATAGTAATTAATTAATACACTATAATTTATTTATTTAATAAATAATTTTAATAAATAATTTTTGCTTCAAGAAGTTCTTCAATTATTGAAACTATTTCATTATTATTGTTGAGCTATTGAGCTTTTTCAATAGCTATCGAACTTTTCAAATTAATAAATAAAAATGCACCGAAATTGGCATTAATATAAATTTAGTTTATTTGCCTTCGTGGCCAAACTTAAATGAGTTATAATTGTTAATTGTAAGCTCCGAGTTGAGCACTTAAACAAATTATATTTCGGCAAGCGATGTCGAATACCGCGCCGCGACTTGAGTTCCCAATCGATCAAGCAGAACTAATTAGCTGCCGAATTGCAGCTGCTGCTGTTGCTCCCATACGGGGAGCAACCACTAAACTATCGAGGAGAGTCTTATCTCTCATATGCAAAACAACAGTTAAGACAGTTACGTTAACTTGCTCTTATGCTGCGCAGAGCATAACTTATCGTAAGGTTAAATATTAACAGCGAAGCTGCTTTAGTTGTTGTTTGGCACGGATACATGCGTAACCAAACATTCTCCCCCCGTTGAAAGACACGGGCTTTCAACAGCATCCTCTTTCGGAAGCGCACACAACTTGCGCACAGCTCTCTTTATTGTTCCAGTTGACGTCTTGAGAACAGCTACTCGGGAAACGCCGTCAGCACCAGCAACAAGCTCGACCACACGAGCCAGTGGCCATTTAAGGGGTGGCAAGTTTTCATCCTTTACAAGGACCACATCATTAATGTGAACGCCTGGGTAGGATGTTCTCCATTTGGACCGTTGCTGAAGAAGCGTTAAATATTCGTCACGCCAACGACTCCAGAAAATTTGCTGATAATAAGCTATACGCTGCCAGCGATCTAGGCGGCTAACGTTTAGCTTGGTGACATCCGGCTCCGGGTAAATCGCGGTGGCGCAGTGCCAAGGAAGTGCGCAGGAGTTAACACATCCAGATCTGCAGGGTGCTCTGAAAGTGGAAAAAGAGGTCGAGAGTTTATTATTGCCCCAATGTGGCAGACGAGTGTGCGCAGATCATCCAGGGGCAAAACCGAGGGTCCGACCGACCGATAAAAATGGTATTTTGCTGTCTTTACCACTGCCTCCCAAAGTCCACCAAAGTGTGGGGAGCGAGGTGGGATGAATTCCCATTCGATGTCGTCAGAGACACAAAACTCTCGGACAGAGTCGATGTGCTTCTCGCTGAGGAAGAGTCGCTTGAGTTCAGCTAGGTCATTCTTGGCTCCGACGAAATTTGTCGCATTGTCCGACCATATGCGAACAGGTTTACATCTGGTAAGAATAAACCGCTTAAGCGCATTAAGAAAGGCTGCTGTTGACAAATCAGGAACCAGTTCGAGATGCACTGCCTTTGTTGCGAAGCAAATGAAGACCGAGATGTAGCATTTTACTGGTCCTTTGTTACGAATCTCGCTCTTGTAGTAAAACGGTCCACAGTAGTCCACTCCAGTGACAGCGAAAGGATGCGAGCCACTAACGCGATCGCGAGGAAGATCAGCCATGATTGTCTTAGCCAGAACCGGTTTAGCTCGAAAACACATAATGCATTTTGTTGTTACGCTGGAGACAGTCTTACGCCCCCCAATAGGCCAAAAGTGGAGCCGAATATGAGCAAGCAGAGAACGAGGTCCGGCATGCAGCTGACGCCTGTGAAAATGCATGATGATGGCGCGTGTGACACGATGATGACTCGGCAGTATAATCGGATGCTGAGCATCGCAGGCTCGAGTGCTTTAGACGGCCACCAACACGAAGAAGTCCACACTCATCGATGAATGGGTTAAGCGAGGCAATAGAGCTGGATGATGCGATCGTCCGTCCGTCTTGAAGAGCCCTATACTCATCACTCAGGTTCGCCTTTTGGATGCTCCGCAAGAGTAGTTGAGTGCCCTTGTGTATCCAATCTACTGTTAGACTTGGATGCCTGATGCGATTCCGAAATTTATATATATAGCCGAAGACACGACGCAGGTTATGAAATGAATTTGCAAACTTGCATCCTAAGCTGACATCAACGCATCTGGGGAACTAGCACTTTGCCGCAGCTCAGGAAGCGTACGGGCCGGTAAACATGATGCGGGCCAGTCGCACTCTCCTTTCTAAAAGGTCGCTGGGAAGTGCTCCTCTAAAAGAATGTCTGCCGGGTTGCATTCCGTCGGTACGCAGCGCCATTCCATTCCTGTCGTTAGCTCCTGTATTAAAGATATGCGATTAGCCGTGAACGTTTGGAAGGGTGAGGGCTCATCTCGTATCCAGGATAAAACAACTGCCGAATCCGACCAACAATAGTACTACAGTTAATCATGTGAGCTATTTCGCGAATAAGTTGAGATAGAAGTGCAGCAGCAGTATTCCAGCTTTGGTACTGTGAGAGTTCGTAAAGGTGCCACTCGGTGACAACAAAGAGCTAGGCGCCGTCCCTCTGTTATGATACAACGTAAATGCATCCACCGTAAGCCTCAATGCTCGCATCACTAAAGCCATGAACTTCGATGATGCTCTTTGGAACAATGACCAGTCGAGGGGGTTTTATTTGCTCGGTGTTGCAAATATCGGCACACAAGCTGTTCCAAGACCAGTGCAAAGAAGCAGGAAGACTCTCATCCCAATCCAATTGCTCTCTCCAAAGGTGCTGCAAAAAGATCTTGGCCTTGGCTACCACGGGTCCGATAAGTCCAAGCGGGTCATAGAAACGAGCAATGGTAGACAGCACAGACCGTTTGCTAGGCATTCCAGGCGCTTTCATAGGCGAAAAGTTGAACAGAAGGTAGTCAGAGGCTGGATCCCGCGCAAGTCCGAGAGTCTTCGTGACATCCGTGCCATCGTCAAATTTTAGAAAGGTCTCCCTTTCCTCATCAGGAACCTGTTGAAGCACGCGAGGATCGTTGGAGCATCACTTCCTAAGTTTAAAGTTTCCCTTTCGAGGGAGTGCTATTTGCAGCTGACTGTGCTCCATAATATGAACTACTTCCTCGGCAGAGTCCCCTCCAGTGATGAGATCATCTACATAAAAATCATTAAGGATCACTTTAGATCCAGTAGGAAATGATCTTCTTTCATCAATAGCTAACTGCTGCATGGAACGAACCGCCAGAAAAGAAGCTGGCTTTGTGCATAGGTGACAGTATCCAGCTTGAAAACTTGAATTTCCTGATGAGGCGAATCACGCCACAAGATACATTGCAAATAGGAATCGGGATCAGCCATCCTAACACACCTATACATTTTGCAAATGTCACCAGTCAGGGCTATTGGGAACGTCCTAAGCTGCAGCAGTGTAGCGAACAGCTTGCGTTGAATAGTTGGGCCTGCCATGAGGATTTCATTCAGGGAATAACCAGACGAAGGCACGGCCGAACCATCAAAAACAACTCTAAGCTTAGTTGTTGAGCTGTCTTCCTTGAGACCACAATGATGAGGAAGATAATACTTGCAGCGATCTAGCATGTGCGACTCCACAAGAGACATGTGATTCAAATCAACATACTCATTGATGAATGACTTCAAACCAGGATGAACTCTAATTTGCGCTCGAGGTTGCAAAAACGACGATATGCCTGCTGATATGAATCTCCAAGTAGATCGACAGTATGCTTGACTGGAAGGCGAACCGAATATTCGCCAGTGTCCAAACGAGCAAAAGTTTGCTTAAAATGCGCTTCACAATCAAGTTCCTCCTTGGTAGATTCGTTGACTAAACGAGAACACGATTCTACCTCCCAAAACCGACGAACGATTTCATCAAGCGTGTGATCTGGGCTAGGATTTGGCGTCAGAACCGAGCTAGTGACCATCAATGAGGCAGGGCTCGCTGAAGAAGTTCCTTTTGTGATCCAGCCCAATTGAGTTTTTTGAAGAATGGGCAAACCAGGAGCGATTTTGATTTGACCGACACTCAACAATTCAAAAAACAGGCCAGCTCCAATTAACAAATCAATTTTTTGCGCCTTAAAGAACTCTGGATCAGCCAAGCGAATATTTGAGGGTATCTTCCAGAGCTCAGTGCTAATATCGTAGCTAGGCTGATTTCCAGTTATAGACGGAGCAACGAGAGCTGAGATGATGGCAGAGTACGCAGATGCTAGCGATTGAATACTTATATCGGCTTCTGAGGCAACAGTAGACTCCCCCAATCCTGAAATCAAAGTAGGTGAGCGATGCATTCGCAGCTGGAGGTGCTGAGCTAGACGGGACGTAATAATGGCACCTGCGAACCAGAATCCAGTAGCGCTCGGCAAGGGACTAAAACTTCAGTACGACTTCTAACGTTGATTACAGCAGTTGCCAAGAGCACCATGTCTTGACTAGGATTTTGGGCTACAAGTGTTGCAGAAGGGTTTGCAGCAGGCGGATGCGGAGCAAAGTTAACTTGAGAGCCGTCAATCTAATTCTCAAAATGCAGAAGCGTATGATGCTTGGCCTTGCAACGGTTGCAGGTAGTGGAGCTGCACTCCTTTAACCGATGACCTTTACACAGGCAATTGATGCAAAGGTTGAGCTTCTTTACCTCTCGTAGACGCAGTTGCGGAGACAGATTTCCAAAACGGGAACAGTTGTAAATGAAGTGGCCAGAGGTCTCACAAAGCACACATTTATTTGTGTTGGAGTTAGTAGCAACAAAGGCCTTTCTACTGGTGTTAACGATTTTACTACTTTTTCCCACTTTAGAGCTAGGCCTATACGTTGCCATAGCGTGTTCCACATTTTCCAACCTTTGACATCGTCGATCCAGAAATGCCATGAACTGCTCACAGGTCGGAATAGTATCCATCGGTGCTGTCTCCTCCCAACTGGTCTGCGTTGCCTTGTCCACTTTCTGCAGCAAACTGTGCACGATAATGAAACCCGCAATCTGCTCAACGTTGCCGAAAGTGAGCAAAAAACAAACCGAGAATAGCGAAAACGATGCAAGAGCGCGGGCGCGAGGTTTATTAACTATTGTATTTATTTAAACGAAAACCACGTCGGGGTCACCAAATGTTGAGCTAATGAGCTTTTTCAATAGCTATCGAACTTTTCAAATTAATAAATAAAAATGCACCGAAATTGGCATTAATATAAATTTAGTTTATTTGCCTTCGTGGCAAAACTTAAATGAGTTATAATTGTTAATTGTAAGCTCCGAGTTGAGCACTTGAACAAATTATATTTCGGCAAGCGATGTCGAATACCGCGCCGCGACTTGAGTTCCCAATCGATCAAGCAGAACTAATTAGCTGCCGAATTGCAGCTGCTGCTGTTGCTCCCATACGGGGAGCAACCACTAAACCATCGAGGAGAGTCTTATCTCTCATATGCAAAACAACAGTTAAGACAGTTACGTTAACTTGCTCTTATGCTGCGCAAAACATAACTTATCGTAAGGTTAAATACTAAGAGCGAAGCTGCTTTAGTTGTTGTTTGGCGCGGATACATGCGTAACCAAACAATTATTGTTGAAAATAAGGTTATTTTACATTCAATGCAGCCGTGCATCAGGAACATAAGTATGTTAAGCCTCTTATTAATCGATAATTATAATGTAAATTGACGGTTGAGTACACAACGCTGGTGCGACTCAGTTTTATTTTTTTATCCAGGCATTCCCTGACGTGGGGAAAGGATTTTCGCTCCAACAGGTTATGAGCCCAGAGCGCGTGGCCTGATAAGATTGTTTACGGTTATTTGGACTCGATATCCAGAACTCGGGTGAAATAAAAGACAAATCGGCAGTTACGTGTGTGTAAAAGTGAATTGCGTCGTAAATAATAAACATGAGTGGGCTGCACCAAATAGAGAAGCTTGAAGAAAAGAATTATGATTCTTGGTGCATACAGATGCGAAGCGTGTTGGTGCATGCGGATTTATGGGATGTTGCGTCGGGGGATTTAAAACAGTCTGATTTAGGCGAAAATATTAACTGGAGTGCGTTGGATCGTAGGTCATTGGCAACGATCACTCTAAGTGTTAAAACATCGCAATTGGGATATTTCAAGAATTGCAAATGCGTCGCAGGAAGCATGGATTAAGTTGCGCGAAGTCCATCAGCCAAGCGGGCCGGTTCATAAAGTCTGGCTTTACAAAAAGTTGCTCAATTCTCGCATGGCGGAGGGGCAAAGCGTGGCTAGCTATTAGATCACATTTAATGAAATCGTGGATCAGCTTGCCGGAGTTGGAATAGAAATAGTTGACGAGCTCAAGGTCATTATTTTGCTTTCCAGCCTTCCAGACAATTATGAGAATTTCGTTCTCGCCATTGAGGCGCGCGGCAGTCTGCCAGCGTTCGAAATTCTGTGCATAAAGTTGAAGGAAGAAGGCGAGAGGAAAGAAGGCGCAGAGAAGCAGAACGATATCGCGCAGGTCTTTACAGTTATACAACGGAATAACGCTACTGCGAAGGTCACCACAAAGAAAAATTTCAAAAAGATCGCCTGTTACAAATGTGGTGAAACAGGGCATATTAAAGCGAATTGTCCCAAGAATGATGACGTATCGACCGGACAAATGAATTGCAGCTTACCGACCGCATTGGATGTAAGCAGTTTTCAGAAACTCAGCTGGTGCTTGGACAGTTAGTTCCTATTGTTTTACGTGAGCTCCTGCCATGACGGCTTATCTCACGGTGCCAAGCACAGAATTGAATTCTGCGTCAATTAGCGCCCCATTGGGACATTTGGACCCGCAGGTACCAAATTGAAGTCACTTCTGTTTGGTCGTGAACTTCCTCTTTTGGTCTTGAGCGCCGCCTATCTTAAACGACTTCCGATCTTTGGGATCTCGGCACCCTGTTGATTAATACGCAACCACACGTCAAGCCGAAACTTTACCTGCATGTAGGTATTAAACCACAGCCACCACGTGACTCCCCGAAGGGCCTCACCAATAACCAGGACGGAATTAAATTCCGCGGGCTCCTGGTTCCCGTGGCACCGCTTTATAGCCGCCGGTCAGGCTTCGCACCAATGCACCTTGGCACTTCCTTTTTTAACTCCAAACAGTTAAGGGAAGACGGCCCTTAGAATGTAGAGAAAAATAAGGATGATCTCACGGATCTGACAACCGCTACATCAAAACCTTATTTCCCACCCATTACCCTACCTACCCCCGTGAATCGATTTAATTACATGACCATTAATCCGAGTGGATGGGGGGTAGGCCCATGGACAGTGGAGCAACAAGCCATATGTGTTGCGATAAGCAAATGTTTTCAAAGTTTGAGGCTCATACCGAAACGATCTGTTTGGCGTACGCCGGCACCTTGCAAGCAGAAGGCAGAAGTGAAGTGAAAATGAAAACGGATTTGTGCACACTGGTACTACACAACGTATTGTTTGTACCAAAGTTGACGGGCAATTTCATGTCGGTGGATAGTTTGCGTGAAATGGCAAACAAGACGCTGGTGCGAGGAATGGAAAATGTTGGCATGTTGCAACGGGTGTCGTGCAAGGCGTGCATGCTGAACAAGGTTCACGTGCAGCTATTTCCGGGATCAACAGAAAGCCGAGCGGAGGAACTTCTGGAACTGGTGCACACTGATGTGTGTGGCTTTTTCGAAACGAAGTCTCTTGGCGGCTCTAAGTATTTCCTCACATTTATTGATGACAAGTCTTGACGGATTTTTGTATATTTCCTGAAAGGAAAGGACGAGGTTTTCCGAAAGTTCGTGGAGTACAAAAATCTGGAAGAGCGTCAAACAGGAAGGATGATCAAATAAGCGGTTCGCATGCTTCGTTTTGGCAAGAAGCAATGCAAAAAGAGTATGAGGCTTTGATTACGAATCAAACCTGGCAGCTGGCAGATTTACCAAAAGGTCATCGTGCATTTGGTTTCAAATGGGTCTACAGTTTGAAGCGAGATGCTCACGGCCTAATAGAGCGTTTTAAGGCACGACTGGTGGCAAAAGGATGCGCACAGCAGTACGGTGTTAACTAGCAAGGATATTCTGAAGGAAATCAGCCGGAAGTGTTGCTGCTAAAAAAGGCGATATATGGATTGAAGCAATCTGGAACGGTGGAACTCCAAGCTCGAGAGCGTGTTGCGTGGAATTGGTTTCATTGCATGCGACAATGAGCCATGCCTTTATAAGCGAAAGGAAGGTAATTTGTCACTAATCCTAGTTTACGTTGATGATCTCCTTATAGCTTGTCAATCGAAATCGATCTGCTGAGAAATCAATATCTGATATGAGATTAATAAAACAAAAAACGAATATAGAAGTGAAGAATATCGATTTTAAAAATGGGGAAGAAAAACAAGTTAGACATAGCATATTATTACCCAATTCAATTACAGCTCAAATCGTTGGGTCTTCTAATTGTGGACAAACAAAAGGCCCAAATGGGCCTGTTCGATGAGTTCAATATGAGTTGGATGGTACTGAAGTTGATCGAACTAGATTTGTTGGTACTTCAACAACCTTAAACAACTATATTTCATCAAATAAACCTGAAAGTCGTATGCTTGAGTATTCTGTTTGGTTTAATGGAAACGACAAACAACTATCAAATGATGTATATTTTAATTTCTCTATTCCACTTAAATGTTTGTTTGGATTTCGTGAAGACTATAACAAAGTCTTATTGAATTGTGAACATGAGCTATTACTACTTATAACTAAACGATGTATATCATAGTAACATTCACAGAGTACTGAGTATAAATTAAATATATCAAATGTTACTTGGAAAGTAGCACACATTACTCTCAGTGATGAAAAGAAATAAGTAATGTTAAATTTAACAAAAAGCGAAGGCTCACTACCAGTAGAATTCCGCAGTTGGGATTGTTATCTCAATCCAACATTAGCAGGAGGTACTTATCAAATTGATTCAAAATCAATTACAAAACTTGAAAGTGCATGTGAATCCGTGCGGCGTATCCATATGATGATATGAGTATAAATTTAATTGGTGATCGATTTGCAAGTTTATTTGGTATGTATGCAAGTTTTCAAGCAAGCTACTATATGAAGCAGTCGGACCCATTGCTAACGCCTAAAGAATTTAAAGAAAAAGCACCTATTGTTGTTATAGATTTAACACATCAGAATGAGACTTTTAAAACAGGACCAATCGATATCAGAGTTTCCATTGAGTTGGAGAGTTCTAGTATTAAAAACAGTAAAGTATATTGTCTACTTATGCATGATCGGTTAGTTGAGTAATCACCATTAACAGAATTAGTTCAACGTATTGTTTAATTCATTTTAATGGAGAATCAAGTAGCTGTCGACATTCAAGGATTTTATGGAAATGGCAACTATTTTATCTTAAAAGAGATTGCTTTAGTTTTTAATAATGGATATTACAGAGACGTTCATTACCTCATAGAACCACCATATGATTTTCTCAGATTAACAAAGAACGCCCGTAAAACGGTAACTAAATGGTTAACTAAAAATCAACACAATCTCTATTGGAATGATGGAAATTATAACTTTTTACAAGTCAGAAATGTGTTACGTGAGCTTATTAATGGAATGGAAGTAATCTCGAAGGGAGATATAAATAAAAAGTTTCTTGAAAAGTTTCTAAGGACGTATGTAACAAACATTGAAGAATTTGGATGTCCACGATTAGATGAAATGAAATTAAATGACATCACCGATTGTGGTTCACATCTAAATAAAGGCGTATGTGATTTAAGGAATGCCCGAGTTGTACTAGATTTTACTAAAGACTTAAATTTAAGTGTCATCTAGAACGAATAAATACATTGAATAAAGTAAAATAATTCTTTAGTTGCATTTCTGCTTTTGAAGAATACACAACAGAATGGGTCTAACTTCGAAATTTGGATTCAAAACAAATGTTAGGAAAATTGATGATTTTCTTAAGGAGTTTGAAGATGAGCTATTTCCTGAGCATTCCAAATTGTTGGAGGAATATCGAGAATTTTTCATGGAGTATGAAAACTATCGTCTAATTCAATCAAAATATGGAAAGCACTTGACGGTGTGCTCAATGGTCAATGGTCCTCAAATGACGCTATAGATGGAGTTGATACTTGTGCTTGTCACTACTTTGTATCATATGAGAGAAAACTGCATCGCTTAATATTTCAGTACACTAACCTTAGAAAGATGTTAAACTGTCGGGATATTAATAATAATACACTTTAAATGAAAATGAATATTAGAAATTAAATTGAAAAATAAACAAATGTCTATAGTTGTAAGCATTTTTATAATAAATTATACAATGAAAAACAAAAAACAAAATAAAAAACAATTTTCATTATTTAAACACATGAATCTATTTGACAAGTCAGTAGGTAGTCAAATCAAACCAGGTTATTTTATAGCAGAGTGCGCTGTAAGAAGGGAGAGTAAAAACACACACACACACACACAACTGCTCACCGATCTTCTACTTGACCCAAGCATGACAAATAGCAATATGAAAAGCGACGCCCATAATTCGATCATAAATGATTCACACTTATACCAACCCAAAACATGTTTTCTTAACAAAGTCGTATACAAGTGCTATTGAGTGATCCACAAGCCAATAACAAATCAGAAAGAGTTTTGTCCATTGTTGTCCACTCAATGAATTAACGATTGTAGTGTAAACATTCGCATATAGATATAGCTGCAGCTGATGCTGACGCCGCTGCTGCTTAGATTTTTTGGAGCTGCTGCTGGTGTTGTTGCTGACGCCGCTGCTGCGGCCTCCAACATGTTATGACTTGTCAAATGGGAGAAGAGCATAAAAAAAAAATCTATGCGAATGTTTACACTTTAATCTTTCGCCGATAGATAAAACGTGTTGTAACTACCTTATCATCTTCTGGATTATACAGTCTATAACCTTTTGACGCTGTACTATATCCTACATCCTAAATATATTCCTTGCCTTTGGCTTTAAATTTGCGTTTTTGTGTCTTGTCAAGACCTATGGCTAAACAGCTTAAATGTTTCACAACTGGTTTTCTGTTAAACCAAACTTCAAATGGTTTTGTATTCTCTAATGCTCTTGTTGTTGTACGATTCCTAATATATAACGCACATGAACATGCTTCCGCCCAAAACTTTTCTTCAAGGCCTGCATTTACTAACATACAACGTGCCATTTCTACTAACGTACGATTAAAACGTTCCGCCACCCCGTTCTGTTGCGGTGTGTATGGCACTGTAAGCTGTTGTTTTATTCCTTCACACTGTAGATACTCTTTCAAATCATTGTTAACATATTCACCGCTATTGTCGCTCCTAAGTATTTTTATTTTATGACGTGTTTGTTTTTCGACATATGATTTGTAGTTTTTAAAATGTTCGAAGACTTCACTTTTATTTTTCATAAATATTGCTGTTGCATAGCGTGATTTATCGTCTATAAATGTCAAGAATATCATCCGCCGATAGAGTTAACATTAAGCGGCCCACATACATCCGAATGTATGATCTCTATTAGTTTTTTCGCACGATAACTAGCCTCTGCAAATGGTTGCCAACAAATATTGCTTTTCAAACATGGTATATATGCAATGTTTGCTGTGGACTGTATATTTTCCATACCCTGCATAATTGTACCTGACGATAGTTTATATAGACTTTGTAAATTGATATGGCCAAACCTATTGTGCCATTTAATCACATTATCGACACACGATATATAAATTGATTCCATCAAATTTTGGAATAAGTACAATCCGTTTTCTTTATGAGCAAAAATCACCATTTCGTTATCCACTTTTATTTTAATACTGGCTCCTTTGTTATTAAAGTTTATTTGAAGACCGTTCTCAGCACCTTTGCTGACTGAGAAAAAGTTCGTTTGTAAGTTCGGTACATATAAAACGTCTTTTAATTTAAATACCGAATATTTAGTTTTAACACGCACGATCCCGATTCCAAGTGCTTTTATTGTTTCATTGCCCGCCACTAGCACGCTTTGTTGAGTTTCTGTATACTCTATGAAAGCCGTACGATTGTTACACATATGAGATGTGGCGACACACCATACGTCGCGACGCACATTTTTATCAGACGCGAAGAGAGCACTACGTTATAGATTTTACAATGATCAATAATATGCAATTTTTATAGACGTATACTCAAAATACGCTACATTAATGGAAATAAATGGTAAAGATTCGTTAGAAGCAAAAAGAGCATTGTTAAAAATATTCAACGAAATGGGAAAACCGTTAGAAATAAAAGCAGTCAAAGATTCAGCCATGATGGGTGCAGCATTTAAAATTTGGTTAAATTCAGATAACTTTAAAGTTAAAATCACAACAAGTAAGAATGGCATATCAGACGTAGAGCGGTTTCACAAAACAATCAATGGAAAATTAAGAATAATTAATTCCGACGCAAACGAAGAAAATAAGTCAACAAAATTGGAAATAATAATTTACTTTTATAACCAAAAAACTATACATAGCACTACTGGTAGAAACCAGCAGATATATTAATTTATTCCGGATCATTAGCATACAATACTCAATTTAATAGAATGAAAAAGATCAACAAGCTAAACGAAAAAAGAAAAACTTACAAAATAGATACAAGCTATAGATAAATGCCACTTACCAAATCAAAAACAAAAAATCCTTTCAGGAAAACAGGCAAAATTAAAGCAGTTAGATAGCAAACATTTCAAAGAAACGAATAGAGGAAGAATAATCATACATAACAAAACTATTTTTAAGAAGAAAAAGATAATTAACATAAACAAATATAACAATTATTCATAAGCTTAACATCAGTAACAATATTGTTAATAATAATAATAAGCTATTCTTTGTTCAAATACAATAATTTACCAAAATAAATGATAATGAAATATAAGAACAGTGCAGTAACGACACTACCAGTCGAAAATGAAGACAAAGCAACCGTGGAAAGCGCCAACAGCTTAAGGACGTACCCTACACTGAACGCATGAGGACAGGCCAATTTCTAAAGGATGGGGATGTGACATATTCAGATCACGCAGATCCCCATGTCCACACTAACGTTTATCATACAGCATGCCAACTCCACAGACGCACTTTCTAGTAATTTAATCCTGGCAGGCAAGATAAGATAAGCATAAACAAAGAATTCAACTACCAAAAGGGACTGCTACATAGATGGTAGGTAAAAGAAAATGAACAGAACATGAGATAAGAGGCAAGTGCGAAGTTTCCTTATGGATTAAGCCACTAGCATAAGCAGAGTTGCATTTTGTACACCAATTTGAGAAGATGTGTTTTAGTATAATAAAGTGTTTTTTTTATTAATCAAAACCGTTGTCAGACTTTTAATTATGTATATATATAAATACTCCACCGCATTGTAAAGTTGGTTGATGAATTCCAAGACGTCTTCCAGTGATTGGATTACTAATTTTTTTGTCTTAACGTGTTGCTCGTATTGCTGCAGAGCCTCCGTAGAAAATTGTCGAAGAAGGATTTGCGCAGAGATAAAATCTGCAGCATCGTCAATCTTTGATTTTTTCTTTATAATGTAAATACTTTCGGTTGCTTGAGCTAAAAATCAGCGGATTTTTTACTCGGAGTCACATCTTAATGGCTCCAATTCCAGTAAACTGTTTAGTCGGTTTGTTTTCGTACCGCTTACAAATTAAATTTCATGGTTTGCTGAGCAGCTGAGCCAATGTGACTTACCATTGTCGCTGCATTTCCTTTCAGGCACGATCTTAAATGGTTTAGTTTTATTGTGTCGCTGATATCTCCTCGATTGTATATCACTTCGGCAAACAGGCCATAAAAGTTTGGCCAATCCTTGGCATTACCGTAAAATTGAGATATATTCACCTTTGGAAATTCTTGCGTTTTTGCAATGTTAATGGTCCAGTCGTATCCATTTTCCGTAATTTCAGCCATAGTTGTATCGAATAGTTTCTTACTATAATATTCGTGATCGGTACTGCTGCTTTTTTTAGCGTCGAGTTGTTCAGCGTAAACTCGCCTATAATATCTTCCAACAAGTACAGTCATGCATCTTGATCGATTAATTTTCTTAACTCCTCTATGAGTTTCGATTGAGCTTTCAGTAGCTCAATTTGCAGCGTTGTTTTTATTTAAAAAAATTGTTTTTTAATGATTTTTTTTTGTTTAAATTACTTTTAGATTCGATGTTTAAATCCGAACTCTGAAACCGACGTGAAGCTAATAATATTTTCACTGCGTTTAGTGCCTACGATATTTTCCGATTCGAAGATTAATTTCGAACTCAGAAACCGACTCGAAGTTAATAACATTTTCATTACGTTTAGCGCAGAACTGTACTTTCCGATTCGATGTTAAATTTCGAACTCAGAAACGACGCGAAGTTCAAGTTAAATACACTACGATTAGTGTAGAACTATTCACACAGATTCGACGATTATTTTCGAACTCTGTACCTCGAAGGACCAAAAAATGTATGAAACACGTATAGGGTGTAGTCAACACTATGAGACGAAGTTTAGAATCGAACTGTTTGCTCTGACGAGCATTTCTTTATTTTATACAAAAATCTTAAGGTGAGCTCATGTTATGTTTAATTATCTTATCGCAGTCGCTTGTAAGGCGACTCCATCTGATGTTTACTTATCTTAACGAAGTCGCATGTAAGGTGACTCCATATGATGTATTCTTAACCTAATGTAGGCACTCGACAGTCGACTCCATGTGTTGTTTTCTTATTTAACTGCAGCTACTTGAAAGTCGACTCTATGTGATATTTTGTCATTAAAAAATAGCTGAGCCTTGCAGCGTCTCATGTTCATACTTGAACAGAACAATAACTAATTTATTAACTGTTCGGGAGAAACCCTTTTCGGATGAGAGTATAGTAAAAAAAGAATACCATAGCTACTCTCCTAATTTTTAATAATTGTAGAGTAATGATGAAGTTAGAATCGTAATCCAGAATCAAAACCGAGAGTTTTATTAATATTAAGGGCTTCAATTCTTTACCTAACAACACGCCTACTGGAGGTGGTAAACTAAAAAATAATTCTATGACCTATCTGTTCGATGAGGTTCGATATGAGTTGAATGGATTTGAAATTGATCGAACTAGATTTGTTGGTTCAACAACTTTAAAAAATATATTTCATTGAATAAACCTGAAAGTCGTATGCTTGAGAATTCTGGTTGGTTTAATGGAAACGATAAACAACTAAAAAATGATAAATATTTTAATTTTTCTATTCCACTTAAATATCTGCTTGGATTTTGTGAAGACTATAACAAATTTTTGTTGAATTGTAAAAATGAGCTACTCATAACTAAAAACATGTGCGATGCATATCATAGTAAAATTGAAAGTGCTGAGTATAAATTAAATAAATCAAATATTATTTAAAGTTTACCAAATATTACTCTCAGTGCTGAGAAGAAATTGATAACGTTAAATATAATAAAAAGCGGAGGCTCACTACCAGTAGCATTCCGCAGTTGGGATTGTTATCTCAACCCAACATTAACATTAAAGGTACTCATAATGTGTGGAATGTTAAGCTTGCAACTCACCCTCGGTTGGCTATAATAGGCTTTTTACTTGATAACAAATTGATTCAAAACCAACTACGAAACTTGAAAGTGTATTTGAACTCTGAGGCATATCGATATGATGATATGAGTATAAATTTTAATGGTGATCGATTTACAAGTTTATATCATATGTATGCAGGTTCCTAAGCAGTCTGAACTATTGCTAACGTCTAAGGAATTTAATTAATAAGAACCGATTGTTGTTATAGAATTAACACATCAAAATGAGACTGTTAAAACAGGAGCAATCGATATCAGAGTTTCCATTGAGTTGGAAAGTTCAAGTACAAAAATCACTAAAGATTGTCTACTTACTCATGATCGGTTAGTTGAGTATTCACCATTAGCAGGATTAGTTCAACGTATTGCTTAAACCAACTTGATGAAGAATCAAGTAACTGTCAACATTCAGTGATTCAGTGGATATAATATATTAAAAGATATTGCTCTAGTTTTTGAAAATGGGTATTTTGAAAACATTCATTACCTCATAAAACCACTATATGATATGATATGGTTAACTAAAAATCAATACAATCTCCGTTGCAGTGATGGAAATTATAACTTTTTAAAAGTCAGAAATTTGCTTCGCGAGTTTAGTAATGGAACGAAAGTAATCACGATGGGATATAAAAAGAAAGGTTCTATAAACGTGTCAATCAACATTGAAGAATTTGGTTGTCCACGATTAGATGAAATAAAATTTAATGTCTTCGTCGATTTTTATGACAACTTTAAATCTAAGTGTCATGTAATCCCATTCACGAAGTTGAATAAAGTAAAACTCAATTTTGAAATTATATAGGATTTTGTTTTGATTATATTTAGGAATATACATTCTCTCATTTTCAAGTATATACTGAAATTCAAGAAAAACACAGGAAATTATGTTTATCTTAATAATTTTGTATCCAATGTATACAATGTACTTATAAAAATTAACTAGACTTTTAATTTTAAGTTAGTTTGAGAAAACGTTTTAATTAACATGGATAAATCTCAGCTAAGAAAAAATATAATTTGCAGAAAATTACAAGATAATGAATTAATTTTTGATTTGAGTATTTTGTTAACGTACAATAAAAATTAAAGTGCGGCTTTTCAAAAACCAGATCATTTATATCAATGGTTTGGATACAGTTATTGGTGACCGATGCAATCTCAAGATTGAGACTATAAAGTATCATTTTAAAATTTGAATATCAGATAAGCAATGCATATTAATTTTATATCAATATTGCAAAAGAATGGAATTTGATAGTGAATCATGGAGAGCCTTCATAAGATTATGAATATTTTTCACTTCATTCATAAAAATTAAATTTGTTATATATATAAAAACTATATTATTTCCAAATGTTCAAAGATGAGAAAGTATGATGTACAGCTTTTAGATTTAGATGTAACTTGTGGACATGATGCAGAAATTGACCTAACTCGTTTATGCTTTGAAATTTCAAGAACGGGGGGAAAGAAATAAAAAAGATGTCAACCAGTATAGGTATTACAAACGAAAGTGACACAATTATAGACACTTTAAAAATAAAATAAAATAATTCTTTAGATGCATTTCTACTTTTGAAGAATACACAACAGAATGGGTCTAATTTTGAAATTTGAATTTAAAACAAATGTTAGAAAAATGGAAAATATCCTCAAGAAGTTGATGGATGTGCTTTTCCCTGAACATTCCAAATTTTTGGAGGAATATCGAGAATTCTTCCTAGAGTATGAAAACTATCCTCCAATTCCATCAATATATGGAAAGCACTTTACGGAATGCTCTTTTATCAAATGACACGCTAGAGTTGGTCATTGCTTGTTACTTCTTTGTATGATATAATTCTATACATGTCGCCCATAAATCTATACCTTTTGATCATAAATGTCTCACACGTAAACCAATTACACACATTTCCTAAAAAGAAACGCTCACAATTGCTACTGAGAGATTTTCTAGTCAATGACAAGCAATCATAGAAAAACGGTAGCCGCTATACCTTTCGATCATAAATGTCACATACGTGATCCATACCCACATATTTTCCTAAAAAAGGTAGCAGACCAGTCGTTCCCCAACCCAAAAAGGACATGTTAAATGCTATAATGAAGCAAATCCACTTCCTTTCATAGAATGCCCAATTCCCTACAACCTATTACGATATTTATATTGTTGCTCACAAAGAAATAGGCTTAAGAGTTCTGTTTGTATAGTAGGCTTCGCTCTTAAATGGCAATATAGTCTTATTTGAATTTTGGTGTCTAAAGTCGTTTTGACTAGAAAAAATATTTTAAATATTATTATTATTTATATTTATTTATTTTGCCAAGTATAACTTTAAAATGTTGTGAGATATATTGATTAGTCAACGTAAATGATTTTGTATTTTGGTTTTTGAAGGCTGATTGGAACCCTAATTTAATTTTATCGATTTTTAATGGAAGCTACTGCAAAAATGTTTTGTAAAGTTTGTGGCTTCATCTTAAATACGCATATCTCCAGTTGCCACTTACGATAAGCTCAGTATTTTGTTATGATTTAAAAAAGTCAAAAGGGCTACTGTGCAATGTGCACAATCTCTGATACGTAACTTGGATCTTATTCTTGTTTCTAGTTACCCGCAAAAACTGAAATTTTCTTTTTTTCAAGAATTGTACATTAATATTGAAGGGAAAAGAAATCGAATCGGTATTGGAAATTAATACCCTTCAATGCAAAACATCAAAATGTATTGTTATATTTATTATTTCTCTGTTGAAAAAATCTTTTTTTTTTTAGCATTGAGCAAGTCAGAATTCATTACACTCAACTTTAAGCGGCACACTTAATCGACTTTTTGAAATCGTGTTAATCAAACGTGAGTGCTATATTAATGACTTGTGGCAACTAGTGGCTTACGAGACAGTATCCACACGTGCTGATACACGAAATGAACTCCAGCATGCAATTGATTGGCTTTTAAAAAGGCTGATTAAATTGGATGTAGTGGCCTTTAGCGAAAGAATGGGAATGCAAATCTTGCCAGATTCTTTCAAAATCATACGCATGCCGAAAGTAGTTATTGGATTACTAAGGCATAATTGTAGGAAGCCAACTGTGTTAGTTTATGGTAATCTTGATGTAGAAGAAGCGTTATCGGATGATGGCTGGTTCTCTGATCCCTTTGTCATGGCTGAGATGGGAAATTATTTATATGGGCGAGGAGTGGCACTCGATAAAGGTCCATTAATGTGCTGGCTTAACGCTGTACAAGCACATCGCGATTCTGGCTTACGAGTTCCCATTAACATAGTCTTTTTTATTGAAAGTATGGCGCATAGTGGAAGTTTAGGTCTGCAGGATGTACTGCAGCAGCGAATTAGTTTATTTCGCGAGGTGTCCTGTGTTGTAATGGCTACTAGGCGCTGGCAAGGTCATATTACACCATGTATTGTATATGGATCCAGAGGATTGATATATTATCATCTGGAAATTGAGTGTTCTAATCGATCCTTGAATAGCTGCGAGAACTGTGGAACCTTATACGAGGCACTTCCAGATCTATTTTATTTGCTTAGTTCACTGGTTGATTGCCAAATGCATATTCTATTTGATGCTACGCAGGAAGCATTTCAAATAGATAGAAATGTATTTCGACCTGCAGATTTCAATTATAACGATTTTGGCCAAATTCTTGACGTTCAAGACCTCCCACATCAAGCACAGAAGCAGGTGGCATAGTCTAAAAACTGGGTTATGCCTCACATATCCATACATGGAATCCAAGGTGCAAACGCTGAAAGCGGCAAATTTTTAATTTCGATGGCGCCTAATCAAAATGATGATCAACTTACATTTGTTTTAAAACACCATATTGTTAATTCTTGGGTTCAGTAGAAAAGTTAGTTGTACCATCTTGGAACGAAAGGTGCAATACACCTGAGCACGAAGCTGCTCATAGCGCTATAACTCATACTTACCAAAAAAATCCGCAGTTTATTTCAGATGGAGGAGCTTTATTGGCTCCTTCACTGTTTCAGCAATTTTTTCAGAAAAATGTGTTAGTTTTGCCAATTGCAAAGAACGACTGTGGAGGGTCCCCAGTCAATAAGCGAATTAGCGTCCAGAATTATATTATAGGTAGTCAGCTAATAACTGCTTTTATGTGGGAATATTCCAAACGTTTTCAATGTAATTTAAATTAAAATAAAAATATTCTTTTGTCATTGATTATTGATTTCCGACATTTTTAATAATAAATATAAATCATTGGTTATTTTTATATACCTATATGTCTTTATAAAATTCGTCGTTTTTTACCTCAGCATTGTAACATTCTACTTCATGCCTCCAGTTAAAGGTTTCCCAATTAGGAATGGATATATGTATTTATATATATATATATATTTTTTAAAGTTGACATAATGAAATGAAATTATTTAATTTAGATTACGTTAAGCAGTTTACAAAATGAAAATTTACACACATAGGCCATGTTTGGCCCGTTGTGATGCAGTATGGAACTTGGATTTGTCATACTCTCTTGTAAAAAATAAAAGCACATCTAAGTACTCAAAGATTTGAACAGCATGTTACAACCTTTAAAACATTGTTTTACCGCAATGTTATCCGCATTTGCAACAGTTTAGAAGCCGTCTTAACAATCCATGAGTGACAGGCGCCTTGGGGCGTACCTCTGCTACCATAACCGTAGAGGCATGATCCAAGTGTAGTTCTGAAATTTATCAATTATTTGATTAATCCCACTAAATTGAAATAAATCCATAAGTCCGGCAGAGCTCTAGTTATCGCCGCCGAAGAGACGTTATTCACTATCTGTTATGGTTACTAGGGTATAATTTTTGTAGACTAGGAATTTTATCGTATTGAATATGGAATTGATCAGTAGATTTGTAGCCGTTGTGCCCGCCTTCTTTAATTGGGGATCAGCTTAATTCAACAGGGCGTAAAGATTTAAACTTTTTGTAGATGAAGTTTTCATGATCTGAGGCAGCTCGAAACAGCCTGGGAAGTGTGTCTTAGGAAGGATGACCAGCTTCTCTTCACTGTAGATTGATAATGAATTATTATTTTTCCTCAAACAAGTGTGGAAGTGGTTTCCGTTAGAACTTTCCTGAGACTTGCGGCTTGGCAAGATTTCCTTCTAGCCATATAGGTTGTTTATTTTTGTATTCGGCCCGACTGGAATTGTATAGGTACTACTGAAGATCATTATTTTGGAATATCGAGATATTCTCGCACTCTAGAACAAGGGATCTTCGCTTTTAGTTGTCGGGTACTTTTATTAAGATCCAGGCTTAAAGCAATTTTTTCGCTATAACTGTAGAGCAGAAATATATTTAAATGTTGAGTACATCGGATATTACTTTATGGTGTTTTCACAGTTGGCTTTTTCTCACAGCGAAAAGTCATCTTCAGTAGTAGGAAATGTGGATTCTCTGACTTTCTTTACTACTACTCCAATCGATCGGTATATGTCCGAGGGTAAGAGTAAAACTTAACTTAATTAAAGGAAAACTGGCAATATTCCATTTATTCCTGGAGCCTAGTGCCTTCGCCGGTGCTTACACAGAAACTCCTGTAATTTGTCCGTTTAGCCTTCCTATTCTCCTTTTCTTAGGAGGTCAGACTTTCACGGTACTGTTCCCATTTTCTTTCTATCTTTGCTTTGTTAAAGAGACACAGGCTCTCAAAACTAACGTTCCACCACCCTTTTACATAACGGGCAGTTTTCGTCAGAGGCATCAATACTGTTTTCTTCGGATTTCTGCTGCCCCATATAGTGTGGGACACCATTTCCTTTCCTTCTCGTTGTGGACAGGCTCCGTCACCTACAAAGTATGTAGATTCTGATTCTGATTACTGTGGTGAAAGCTTCCACCACCTCACCCTTCTTGCTCGCCGGAGCAGATGTTAGCCTTGCTCCGCCCTTCTTGTTCAATCCGTATCGGAAGTTTAGGAAAGCTCCTCCACCATAATTTCTCTTAGATATCAATTTCCACCTAATACCTGTGGGTATTACACCCTCCTATAGGGTGTTAAAGTAACAGGTTGTTATGAATGGTCTACCACACTAGACGACCTCACCCCTCCAAACGTCTTGCGACATACTCCGCATGGAGATCCTGCGGCATTTTTATCTTATTGGATTTTCATGTTGGTTGTTTTTACCACTAATTTCACTACAAACCACTTTATGATAGTTGTTGCAGCGAAAGCTTTCCCGCGTCAGGGAATGCCTGGATAAGAATATATAACTGAGTCCCACCAGCGTTGTGTACTCAATCAAAGTTTAAGTATCGATTAATGATAGACTTAACATCAGTATTGATGCACGGTTGCATTGAATGTAAAATAACATAATTTTCAACACAATGCAAACTTGCTAACAATTCAATTCAAATTTAACATGCTGTCGAGCTTGGAATTCCATTCCCTTCCCTTCTCTTTTGTCGACAACTGTCTTGGATTCTGTATCGTAGAGCCGATAGCCTTTTGCCTGCATTGAGTAACCAATAATGCGGTATTCTTTCCCATTGGGCTTAAATTTGCTCTAATGACGACCCTTGTCCAGTGCCACTGCAATTGAACCAAAAACTTTTATATGACTAATCGATGGTTTATTTCCAGTCTACGCTTCCATTGGAGTCATTTCGATCAGAGCCTTTGTAGCTGCACGATTGCTGTGTAATGACTCTGCCCCCAGTGACTGATCCATGCCTGATTGGTCCAATAAGCATCTAGCCATCTCCACAAGCGTACGATTAGCTCGTTCAGCAACACCATTTTGTTGCGGAGTGTACGACACCGTCAATTGCGTGCAAGTCCATTGATTTTCAAAAACCCGTTGAAAATTTTGTTCACGTATTCACGTCCATTGTCGCTGCGAATACATTTGATCATCCTTCCTGTTTCACGCTCTACCAGATTTTTGTACTCCACAAACTTGCGAAATACCTCGTCCTTTTCTGTCTGGAAATACACAAAAATCCGCCTTGACATATTATCAATAAATGTGAGGAAATACTTAGAGCCGATAAGAGAATTCGTTTTGAAAGGGCTACAATCATCAGTGTGCACCAGTTCCAGAAGTTCCTCCGCTCGGCTTTCTGTTGATCCGGGAAATGGCTGCACGTGAACCATGTTCAGCATGCAACTCTTGCACGATACCCGTTGCATCACGTCAACATTTTCCTTTCCTCGCACCAGCGTCTTGTTTCATTTCACGCAAACTTTCATAATTCAGATGACCATATCTGAAATGGCAAGAGATATAGGCTTATTTGAATTTTGGTGACTGGAGTCGTTTTGACTAGAAAAAATATTATAAATATTATTTAGCGAATTTTTCTTTTTTTTAACCTGTTTGCCAAGTATAACTTTAAAATGTTGTGAGATATATTGATTAGGCAACATAAATTATTTGGTATTTTGGTTTTTGAAGGCTCATTGGAAACCTAATTTAATTTGATTGGTTTTTAATGGAAGCTACTGCAAAAATGTTTTGTAAAGTTTGTGGCTTCAGCTTAAATACGCATATCCCCAGTTGCCACTTACGATAAGCTCAGTATTTTGTTATGATTTAAAAAGTCAAAAATACTACTGTACTGATACGTAACTTGGATCTTATTCTTGTTTGCTAGTTAAGTGAAAAGAAATCACATCGGTTTTGGAAATTAATCACTTTCAATTCAAAGCATCAAAATTAATTGTAATTTTATTTATTTCTCTGTTGAAAAATCTTTTTTTTTAGCCATGAGCATGAATGTTAACATTTCAGCAGATTTTTCATGCCAGAATTCATTACCCTCAGCTTTAAGCGGCACACTTAATCGACTTTTTGAAATCGTGTTAATCAAACGTGAGTGCTATATTAATGACTTGTGGCAACTAGTGGCTTACGAGACAGTATCCACACGTGCTGATACACGCAATGAACTCCAGCATGCAATTGATTGGCTTTTAAAAAGGCTGATTAAATTGGATGTAGTGGCCTTTAGCGAAAGAATGGGAATGCAAATCTTGCCAGATTCTTTCAAAATCATACGCATGCCGAAAGTAGTTATTGGATTACTAAGGCATAATTGTAGGAAGCCAACTGTGTTAGTTTATGGTAATCTTGATGTAGAAGAAGCGTTATCGGATGATGGCTGGTTCTCTGATCCCTTTGTCATGGCTGAGATGGGAAATTATTTATATGGGCGAGGAGTGGCACTCGATAAAGGTCCATTAATGTGCTGGCTTAACGCTGTACAAGCACATCGCGATTCTGGCTTACGAGTTCCCATTAACATAGTCTTTCTTATTGAAAGTATGGCGCATAGTGGAAGTTTAGGTCTGCAGGATGTACTGCAGCAGCGAATTAGTTTATTTCGCGAGGTGTCCTGTGTTGTAATGGCTACTAGGCGCTGGCAAGGTCATATTACACCATGTATTGTATATGGATCCAGAGGATTGATATATTATCATCTGGAAATTGAGTGTGCTAATCGATCCTTGAATAGCTGCGAGAACTGTGGAACCTTATACGAGGCACTTCCAGATCTATTTTATTTGCTTAGTTCACTGGTTGATTGCCAAATGCATATTCTATTTGATGCTACGCAGGAAGCATTTCAAATAGATAGAAATGTATTTCGACCTGCAGATTTCAATTATAACGATTTTGGCCAAATTCTTGACGTTCAAGACCTCCCACATCAAGCACAGAAGCAGGTGGCATTGTCTAAAAACTGGGTTATGCCTCACATATCCATACATGGAATCCAAGGTGCAAACGCTGAAAGCGATGTACGCTTTATAATTCCACATAAGGTTATCGGCAAATTTTCAATTTCGATGGCGCCTAATCAAAGTGCTGATCAACTTACGCTTGTTTTAAAACACCATCTTGGTAATTCATGGGTTCAGCGAAGATCGCCCAACAAGATGAAGTTAGTTGAAAAGTTAGTTGTACCATCCTGGAACGGAAGGTGCAATACACCTGAGTACGAAGCAGCTCATAGCGCTATAGCTCATACTTACCAAAAAAATCCGCACTTTATTCGAGATGGAGGAGCTTTATTGGCTCCTTCACTGTTTCAGCATTATTTGCAGAAAAATGTGTTAGTTTTGCCAATTGCAAAGAACGACTGTGGAGGGTCCCCAGTCAATGAGCGAATTAGTGTTCAGAACTATATTATGGGTAGTCAGCTAATAACTGCTTTTATGTGGGAATATTCCAAACGTTTTCAATGTAATTTAAATTAAAATAAAAATATTCTTTTGTCATTGATTATTGATTTCCGACATTTTTAATAATAAATATAAATCAGTAGGTTATTATTATATAACTATAAACTTGGATTTCTTATACACTCTTGTAAAAACTAAGAGCACATATAAATACTGAAAGATTTGATCAGCATGTTACAACCTTTAAAACATTGTTTTGTTTACCGCAATGTTATCCGCATTTGCAACAGTTTAGAAGCCGTCTTAACAAACCACTTATAGCTAAGTTCCATGGAATGAGTGTCAGGCGCCTTGTGGCGTACCTCTGCTGCCATAACTGTAGAGACATGATCCAAGTGTAGTTCTGAAATTGATTTGATTAATCCCACTAAATTGGAGTTAATCCATAAGTCCGGCAGAGCTCTAGTTATCGCCGCCGAAGAGACGTTATTCAATATCTGTTATGGTTACTAGGGTATAATTTTTGTAGACTATGAATTTTATCGTATTGAATATGGAATTGATCTGTAGATTTATAGCCGTTGTGCCCGTTAAAGAATAATTGGGGATCAGCTTATTTCAACATGATCTGACGCAGCTCGAAACAGCCTGGGCAGTGTGTCTTAGGAAGGATGACCAGCTTCTTTTCACTGTAGTTTGATAATGAATTATTATTCTTCATCCTAGTGTGGAAGTGGAAGTTTGCCTTCTTCTGTTTTAAGAAGTCATCGTCATAAACTATACAACCTGTGAACTTATAGTGTTTGAGACAAGGATCATGTTTAAGATCTATTTCGTATTTTTTAAATAAAAGTAGAATAATTTCCTGTGAAGGTTAAGAGCGACTCACCCCTGTCGTTCGTATTCCTACTCTCCAACTGTGAGTGGTGACAGTTTTGAGCTTCTCGCACTCCAGAACGAGGAATCTTGTGATCTTCTCTTTTAGTTATTGGGTACTTTTAGGAACTCTAGGCTTACAGCAATTTTTTCGCTAAAACTATAGAGCAGAAATACATTTAAATGTTAAGGACATATGCATATGCTTATATGCATATGTTTTCACAGTTGGTTTCTGCTGACAGTGAAAAGTCATCTTCAGTAGTAGGGAATTGTGGATTCTCTGACAGGAAGTGGTTTTCCATTTTAATTGCTTCATTATATTCAAAGTGCTTCTGATGTAATAGTCGACCAGCTTTTCCGACGTTTTAAGTAAAAACAATGTTAGGCTGATGGGTCTGAAGGACCTTGGGTTGGTGATGTCTTTCTTTCCTACTACTCCAATCGATCGGTATATGTCCGAGGGTAAGATTAAAACCTAACTTAATTA
The DNA here is from genome assembly GCA_035042365.1 of Drosophila dives. NCBI lineage: Eukaryota > Metazoa > Arthropoda > Insecta > Diptera > Drosophilidae > Drosophila > Drosophila dives. Next base: position 2,383 of record JAWNLJ010000011.1, on the reverse strand, counting down.
AAGGAAAACTGGCAATATTCCATTTATTCCTGGAGCCTAGTGCCTTCGCCGGTGCTTACAGAGAAACTCCTGTAATTTGTCCGTTTAGCCTTCCTATTCTCCTTTTCTTAGGAGGTCAGACTTTCAAGGTACTGTTCCCATTTTCTGTCTATCTTTGCTTTGTTAAAGAGACGCAGGCTCTCAAAACTAACGTTCCACCACCTTTTTACCTAACGGGCAGTTTTCGTCAAAAGCATCAATAATGTTTTCTTCGGATTTCCTGCTGCCACATAAAGTGTGGTGCGCAACAGATTAAAACAGGCATCATTTCTTTTCAGCAGTACTCCACCGTTTGCTTTCCTTCTCGTGGTGGACAGGCTCCGCTCCTACGAAGAATACAGACTCTGATTCTTCACAGAGTGTTTGGCTGCCAAGGTCTTTCATCGGATCGTTGGCCTGGGACAAGTGTTGGATCGGCTCTGCGAGAGTGGTTCCTGTGGTGGGAGCTTCCACTACCTCACCCTTCTTGCTAGCCGGAGCAGGTGTTAGTGCAGTTGTACTTGACACCAAGCCAATTGCCAATTGGAATTCCAAACAAAAACACGCTAGCGGCGAACGTCGTTTGTGTATTTATATAAATAAATATCGCTTAACCGATACTTAAATGTGTGTTGTATTGATAAGTTACGAAAATAATTTATAAATTCTGAAGAAAGCAATCTAATATTTTTTTTTAATTTGAGGTATTAGATAAGGAATAGTAATCTTACATACACAACAAGTTTTCACACTTTATTTGGCTCTCAGTGAAAAATATGCCTTTCACTTGCATTTATTCGCTATATTCCATTAAAAGCTTTGACTGATAAGCTCCTGGGCATTTTCGTGATTAAATAAATTTAATGTTTAATATTTAATAAAGTATATGAAGGTTATCAAGTGCAAATCTACTGTGTATGTATTGCGGAAAACTCATTAAAAAAAATCAAAACATTAAAAGAATTAATAAAACAAAATTTATTTAAAAATTTAAGCGGCACACTTAATCGACTTTTTGAAATCGTGTTAATCAAACGTGAGTGCTATATTAATGACTTGTGGCAACTAGTGGCTTACGAGACAGTATCCACACGTGCTGATACACGAAATGAACTCCAGCATGCAATTGATTGGCTTTTAAAAAGGCTGATTAAATTGGATGTAGTGGCCTTTAGCGAAAGAATGGGAATGCAAATCTTGCCAGATTCTTTCAAAATCATACGCATGCCGAAAGTAGTTATTGGATTACTAAGGCATAATTGTAGGAAGCCAACTGTGTTAGTTTATGGTAATCTTGATGTAGAAGAAGCGTTATCGGATGATGGCTGGTTCTCTGATCCCTTTGTCATGGCTGAGATGGGAAATTATTTATATGGGCGAGGAGTGGCACTCGATAAAGGTCCATTAATGTGCTGGCTTAACGCTGTACAAGCACATCGCGATTCTGGCTTACGAGTTCCCATTAACATAGTCTTTCTTATTGAAAGTATGGCGCATAGTGGAAGTTTAGGTCTGCAGGATTGTTTGTGTATTTATATAAACAAATAACGCTTAACCGATACTTAAATGTGTGTTGTATTGATAAGTTACGAAAATAATTTATAAATTCTGAAGAAAGCAATCTAATATTTTTTTTTAATTTGAGGTATTAGATAAGGAATAGTAATCTTACATACACAACAAGTTTTCACACTTTATTTGGCTCTCAGTGAAAAATATGCCTTTCACTTGCATTTATTCGCTATATTCCATTAAAAGCTTTGACTGATAAGCTCCTGGGCATTTTCGTGATTAAATAAATTTAATGTTTAATATTTAATAAAGTATATGAAGGTTATCAAGTGCAAATCTACTGTGTATGTATTGCGGAAAACTCATTAAAAAAAAATCAAAACATTAAAAGAATTAATAAAACAAAATTTATTTAAAAATTTTTTTTTAAAAACATTAATTCTGTGTGATGTGTGCATATACCCCAGAGACACTGTTGAAGTATAATCTTTTGCTTTTTCTTCTTAGACTATTATGATGATTCCTCTAATTCAATATATTTGTGGGGATTTTATTTCACAATGCCAACACGAAGTAATGATCGGTGCTCGAAATTTTTTGTACAGGTATAGGCCGTCTACTGAATGCTGGGAATGCGCAATCTCCAACCCTATAAATCTCCGGAAAGAGAAGGAATAATGATAGTTTTTTTTCAACTGAGTCAGGACTTCTCTCCTCTTCCGTGTTAAAAAATCGCATTCCCATTGAATCGCCAACCCAAATTCCTTCAGACCCAGTAGCTTAACATAAATTAGGAGCACACAGCTCTTTAAGTATGGTAGTCGATAATAAAGAAGTGTGCTTCTTAGACATA
>JAWNLJ010000005.1:0-70845 GCA_035042365.1 Drosophila dives | reverse complement strand
TTGTTATTTGTTGATCAACCTCTTCTTCAGTCAGAACTGAGCATGTGCTTGCTGTAGAAGATGCATCTGGAAGTTTTCCGGCTATGATCTATCCTAATTTCGTTATCTGTAACCTAGGCATTCCCTCGTCCAATTTTCAAATGATTATTTTGAATAATTTCAAAATAATGTTCTGCTTCTAGAATGTCAATTCTTCCAGGCTTATCAAATTTGGGATCCGCCAAAGTAATGTTTGCCAGGAGTTTCCATAGCGATGTTTGGATCTTCTGTGCTGGTTGGTCTGCTACTACATGAGGTAATACGATAGCTTCTAATCTTGAAATAAATTTATTATGACGTGATTTAATCATAACATTCACTCGAGCTTTTGATGTTTGTGCTCGACCGCCAATTCAGATCTCTGGCGCTTTAGATTCAACATGTTCAATGCTCTCTCCGAGATGACATTAATTTGGATTCAGGCTTGACTTCCAAATGTAGAAGCGTGTTGTGTCTTTTATTGCACTTAAAACAATCTCTTCTCTGGCATGTTTTGCAGTATGATCGCGCTTAAAGCATTTACACATAATTTGTGTTTTTGAACCCATTTTAATCTTTGTGTTGGGATCATCTTAATAAACTCATTGCATTTAAATATAGTATGGTTCGGTTTTTCAAGAAAATAGCAAATGTATTCTGTTCCAACTGATGCACAAATATTTTATTTGGTGATAACATTTTTCTTATCCGCACTGCAAGTGGCTCCTAATGTAAGAAATCGTTGCTCCAAATATATCACAACTGACTCAGTAATTTTCTTGAATATACAACAGATTGTTCATATAGCATATGAGTTTGCCTATCCAATTTTTTAGTTAAGATGCAAAGAAATATTGGATCCCAGGCTTCTGTCGTTATCCCAATGTTATTTAACGCAGATAACGTTTCATTTATGTTATCATGCAACGCTTTAATAGATTTCGCCTCATTAATGGTTGTTGACTGATCTAATAGCTTCTTGATTAATGCGTTACTTAGCACTCGCTTGTTGCTAAAACGCTCTTGCATCATATTCCATGCTGTTAAATAGTTTCCTCCGGTTAAGGAAATATGGAGTGTTAAACGTTCCGCGTCTCCAGTGATGTTGCTTTTTAAATACCACATCTCTGAATAGTTGGTAATGTTGATCTATGAATCATGTTCTTGAAAATATCAAAAAATTGTTGCCACTTTAGATAATCTCCATCGAATTTGGGAATTTCTATCTTTGGCAGAGGTAAAACAGTATGCATTTGAGGCGTACTGATATGTCGCTGAATATTCTCTTCTCCTTTCGTCGTTTGAACTGATATGACAGCATCTTCAGCAGCCAAATATCTGCTCTCATCATATCCAATCTTGTTGGGATCCATGAATTTTTTACAAATTTGAATGTGGATGTTTCTTATCTCTCTTCAACATTGGCTTATGACTTATTGAAAACTCTGGCGAGTCTCATTAGTCATTTTGTTGATTATTCGCTCTAAACTGTCGAGCAATACATTTTGCTCACGAATCATTGGTTCTTATTCCATTTCCTCGCTCATATTGGACACGGACATAGTTTCCAATTCCGTTGAGTTTATTTCACTTTGAAATTTTCCTTTGTATTCAAGTACTAAATCTTTTATTTGCACATAGTATTTATTAAAAAAATAGCTTTGTTCAATTTTCTTTCCTTGAATAATTTCTTGTAGATTATTTTCTTTTTTTGAAAAAGTATCCCAAAGGTTGTTTAATTTTATCAGGCGCTCTTGAACATATCCTGACTTCGCTTTCCGACCCACAGGATTTTTTTTGTAGTTTCGAATTACATTTTGTATCTTCTCGCCAGTAACAAGTCCAGAGATGCGTTAAGCTAATCCATTTTGTTTTGTATATTTAATTCTCTTTTTATTTAGTGTAATACCTGACTCGTTGGAGGTTCTTTTTTTTCACTGCGACAGGTTGTGCCTCGACTCACAACCGGAATATTAGTCAAGGTATACTACTAAAAAAATTTGAATTATTTGTTTTTGACCGTAGGTGTTTTTATGTAATCCTTTTTGTGATCAGGTAACGTTATGCTGAAAATTGTGTTGGGTATGCTACCTGTTCATATACCAGTAACTAATTGGGCTAGACGATGTAAATACGCACAGGTTCTTTTTGTACTAGTTTATTTCATGAATAATGAGTGGTTTATATACCAAATTCTTAGACCTAAATACACTTGAAGCCACTTGAACGTCTTCTCAATATGACACCTTGCCATTAACAATTAGCTGAGCTTTACAGCGTTTGTAAGCGACTCTATGTGATGTTTATTCTTCCAAGAATGTGATGTTCGCTCGTCATAAAATAACTGAGTAGATAAAATGCAGCCGCTTGAACGTCGTCTCCATATGACACTTTGCCATCAACAATTAGCTGAGCTTTGCAGCGTATGACAACGTCTGCTTACTTCAGACCGTGTGACAGATGGTGCGAGAAACAATGTTTACATGCTAGTAAGATTTTCTGCTTTTGAAAGAATCATACAGTATGGTTTCAAAGTATTTAGCAGTCGGTTGCGTTTGACTCTTGTCTCATGTTTTTTTTTCAAGTATTGGGTCAATAATTGAATAAAAGTGGGTCTAGACTTAAATGTGGTCGTTTTGGATCGGGCAACTGAAATATATGGAAAATATGCAGTCTGACACGATTAGCAGACAAATAGATAAGGAATGAAAGTACAAATGGGGCACTCAATCTTAAATCTAAGGGTTTCTACAATTTAGAAGCTGTAGTTAATTAAAACACAGAACAGCATATATATATATATATATATATATATATATATATATATATATCTTTTTTCGTACATTACTTTAATAGTATTTATCGTTTTGTTCGTTAGCTCGAACTCTCTTCTGTGCTGCTTTAGAGGAAAGACTGTTAAATTATGTGTATCGATATTGTAAGTACATTTCTTGAAGACAGTTCCCTTTAATTAAGTTAAGTGTGTGTGTGCATGTATGTATGTGTACGTAGGTGTGCTTTGCTAGTTATGCATTTGTACATTTACATAATATTTTCTGCCAGGGTTTTATTAGTTAATAGGTATATTGTGCAATTTGTTAAGCTAATTTTTCCCTCCTATATCTAATTGCGATGTATCATTTTGCAAACTCGCATAATAATTTATTAATGCATACTTTGGAATACAATTGGAAGGAACACAAAATATAAAATGGAAGAACAACCACAACATCAGCCACAGAAAAAGAAAACAAAATTATGTGAATATATTGTTAAGAGGCAATTTCATTGCAATTGACATCGTTTCGTTTCAATTTAGAACATACCATCGGATCTGGCAACCGGAATGAGCACAATGAGGAATATGACAAGATTGCGCATGACCAGCCGCCAATCGTTGGGCACGGCATAGGGCAACAGGATTTGTGTGAGGCGATGCACTTCGTGCGAGGCGCACACAAATATAAACGACGTGATGATCATGTTGAGCGTGGGGAAGCCCGGCAGCAGCACCAGGACACCGTGTCGATCTGCGGCTAGCCAGATGTGATACTGACAGACGAACAACTCCAGCGAGATGCGACCAAACCAAGCAAAGAAACTGGAGTACCTGGTGCGCAGAATGCCAGAAATGTTACGCAACACAATATAGCCAATTATCGGTATAAAGACGATATACGAGTGAATCTCCTCACAGTTTTGAACGTTGCGGCACAGAAACGAGAAGGACGTATAGATGCCGACGCCAAGCAGAGCCAGCAGTGTCACTGATATGGATGTGCGACGCGAGAATAGATTTCCATGATTGTTGTCATCGAACACATTATACTTGTGGGCAATGTGAAAGCAGGCAGCATAGATCATTCCAAAGGTGATCGTGTAACGGTCAAGTTTCCATTGATACCACCACTCATGAATGTCATCGTCAGTGGTCACAAACAGTGCCTTCCACGGCCGCGTCACAAATATGCGCTCGAAGAACACCTCAGACATGAACAGGACAGTTATGACGCCCAAACATCCAATGCACTTGCACACCAAATATAGATAGTGCAAAGGATTCGCTTCCACAGATGCGGCCGTTATGCGTGGAGGCAGCGATAGCACAAAATAAACGATGCACAACCAGAAGGAGAGCAGTGGCACAAAATAATAGAATTGATACGGTCGATTCATGCAGAAGCAGAGCAGCACACTGAGAAAGTTCACGCGGAACATCGTCTGGAAGAAACGCACAAATATCGAGCCACTGCCGCCCGTTTGCCACACGTGGGTGAAGTGTGTGTAGCCGGTAAGAAAGAAATAACCGGAGATAAGTAGCTTGATGTGCATGTGTATGGGCAAAATACGTTGCGCACCGGTCATATAATAAATGAGCACCAGAAGCAGTATCCAGCCACGCAGCTCATCCGTCTGATCCTGGTTGAAGACCTTGGTGAAGCGTGAATCCTCGGTAAAGAATAGGCCCAAGGCAAAGACATAGCCCACCGGTATCCAAAAACTAAACTCCGAATAGTATTTGTTCTCCTTCATAAAGAAATTGGTTCGATCGCACAAATAGAAATACCCCATAATTACGCCCAGCAGTGACAGCGCCACCAGCGGTGTGCCATAGTCCGTGATGAGCACAGCCAAGGCGTGGTGATTTGTTGACTGATGCTGATGATGTTGACTCGACTGTTGATGCTGCTGACTGCTGCTACTGTTGCTTGTAGGTTGCTTCAGCGGCTGCTGTTGGAGCAGCACATAGAGAGTCTGACCGCGCAAATGGAGCATCCAGCGACGCAGGCACATGCCGCAGACAAGCGTAATGCAAACGCCAAAAAGCGCATAGGCGATAATCTGTAGACTGGTGTGGGGCTCGGCACTGCTGCAGCAGGTGCCATCATTGTAGTTCATCTGATCGTTGCAGTACATGTTCCATAGCAATTGCACCTGGAGCCGCTGGCCATGGGCATTCAACCGATGACCATCGAGTGCGTTATCGACAAGCCCATTGGAAATGTGATCGGCAGACTCCCAAATTGTCGCGTCCGTATACCGAAAGACATTCCGCGCCACATTGTTTAGTCGATCGATGTCATCGTTGAGCAGCAGCTTCCATGCTGGCGGGAGTTTTTCCTCATTGACACGTTCCGTCAGTTTCCAGAGGACGCGCGATGTTTGTGAAACCAGGCGATGCATGGGCGCGACCAGCAGCGTGAGATTAAATCTGTACTGACGCAACACCTCGTCTGTAACATTGCCCGCCAGTAAGGTGCCATATGTAAAGCCCAGTACATAGACGGACGACAGCTGTTTCTCCTGCTCCAGTTGATACATGTGTTCGAGCAGCGCCGGACTAACCTCCTCGGCGCTTATATACTGAGCCAACATATGCAGTTTCTTGTCCTCGAATCGGGCAACTCCAGTTGGTTCCGTTGACTGCATTCGCGACGATCCATTCGTGTCATGGTCCGTCTCACCTGCCTGCTCCGATTGCTTTTCATTTGTGACCGGCTCAGTTTCCGATTGAGGCAGATGCAGCTGCTCAATGAAACGCTGGTACAACAGGCGCACACTCCGGTCCCCAATGAACACAAAGTTATTTTTGTTGCCAAAAAACGCTAAATAACGCAGGCAGCGTCGCGTATCGCTAAAGCACAAAAACAAAAAAAATAAATAAAAAAAAGTAAGTGATAACAGAGGGTGAAAATATCTGATAACATTTTTGTCTTTTTTGAATGACTCACGGTCACATGGTGTTTAGACTAAGTGTGTAATATGTTGTTATTAATATAGAATCTAGAGTTACGTGCATGTCGAAATTGTGCCATACATATATATTTATATTTTTGCTAGAGATTCGAATCGAACGATCCTCTATCATATAGGAGCTAGCATTTGAAATATATTTTCTCAGTCAAAGTTGATGTATATTTCTATTATCTACATATGTTCACGTATATACAAATATATATATAAATATTTATGGTCGCTTTGTAATCTTTCTTGCCCAATTTGGCGAGTTTCTTGTCGGTTTCAATCCCTAAGCTAAATTAAGCATATGAATCATGAAATCGGAACAAACAGAAAAAAATACCACAAACAAAACGATTTGCGCCCAACTTTGAATTCATTGAGCCATTTAGATTATTCGCTAGTTGGTCGATTGATTAATTGATTGATTGATTTATTGCTGGTGACATACTTACGTGTAGGAGTATTTGTGCATCATGCAGCCGTAGGGCTGCCACTCGTTGTCGCCCTTGAAGCGACCCTTCGACAGCAGCCATTGGCAGGAGTCGCTGCCTAAAAATCGTGCAATTAAACTCTGTGTCACAGATCGATCGACTGAGCCTTGATTGATCTATTCGCTCACCATAGTTCCAGTTGAGTAGGCCATGGTAGAGCACAAATCCGATGACGAGCAGCAGCGCCACCTTTTTCGCATTGGAGGCATTCAGCTGTTTCATCAGCAAGTCGGCACGGGTTGGCATCCGCTGGACACTGGCGCTACCAACGCATATGTCGCCCAGTTCACTAGCACCAGCACGAACTCCAACACCGGCGTTGCCACCTCCATGATTGCAATTGTTGCTGTTGCAGTCACAATTACTATTGCATTGATAGTTTGATGCGGGTGCGCGCAAGTCACGCAACTCCATTGTAACCAGTCAAGTCTCTGGTCAAGTTGAGATGCTTTTATCTAGTGACCATTTGCATATTTGTTCCACTTGTCTTTTGCCGTTATCCGCTGCAGACTCTCTTCTTTTCCAATTCTATTTCGTTTCTGGCCGTTGTTACCCTGTTTTAATGTGGTTCAGGAGATGGGCGGCACTTTTCGTTATTGGTTTCATCATCTGCCGCTACACAGTCAGCTGTTTGCTTTGCGCCGATAACATATATCGATGTATCGAAAAAATAAAATATATTTAACAATGCATGCCATTTCTGTTCAGACGTAAGTGAGAAATATGGGAAAAATTTAATTAAATGCCATGCAGCACTTTTGCAGCCTAAACCTATTAAAAGCGCATAACAGCATCCCTATTAGCTGAATTTATATTCTTAATCAGTACCATGCGCAGCTCAAATTTTCGTTACATCTATTATTGTCTCCATCTCTCGAATGTTGAATCGATATATTTTTTGGTTGTCGATAGCAAAAAATGTCACAAACTCAAGAGCAGTAGTTTTTAATTGTATATATAAAATGCATGTGCAATGCATTTTTTACGCAAGCTACTTCAGACGATGCTGGCAAGCTGGATTACTTACTCTGGAGGATAAAGAATACATTGTGAAAGCTGATAAAAGGATAAAGGAACTAGCTAGAAATTAAAGATCTGCAACATAAGGAAGCGAGGCCCTCTAAGAGGGGCTGGATTATCTGCCTGGCCCGCAGCTGCTACCTCCAAGAAGCCATTTTAACAGTAGCTCGATCAAAAGAATATAATGCAGAAGATACTTACAAAGCAAATCATTATCAATGTCTCAAATTTTGACAACAGATCGTATTATCACCGCCGACAATCCCTACCTAAACAACAGCAAAACTCAAAATAAATGTCAACAGCATCTCGGTTATAGAGAACGATGACAATGTGCTGCCCTTCAATCCAGTCAAAATAAGCCCAATGATTCATCTTGAAATGCATATATCTTTCACTTGTTCTCCTTATCTTGCTTTCTTTCTCTATCTTCTCGTCAGCAATTTCAATTGCAATTAAATTTGCTCATTGTTATGATTACGAATTATAATTTTTCGATAAGATAATTAAATAAGAAAAAACTGAAAAATTATGTTTCAAGTGTAATAATTTGTTGCTCATTTATTATCAGTTTTTTTATTGGTTTTATATTTGGTTCTTTTTTTTCATTTGCAAAACAATGCTTTAATATGTACGTGTAGGTGAGTGTGCGAGAGTGTGTTTTTAAATGTTCGCAGTGCATTGCATTGTGAGGTTTACTTTTTCAAAGCACCAATAATAGTAGCAATAAAATAAAACAATCAAAAATTAAATTAAAGCAGAAATGAATGCACATATTTAAACAGGTAAATGCTAACAAACAACACAATAGCTATCATTCACAACGCGTGTGTGCCTGATTTGTTTTCATTAAGGTAGAATGTGTATGTACGTGTGTAATAAATTTAAAAAAAGATTTAACAAATGAAAATCAATTGTTGCTCCGTTGAAAAAAAAAAAACTTAAGTGAAGCAGGGACGAGCCTTTAAGTTGTTGTTCTTCTTGTTGTTTCTTTTAAGTGTTGTTTTTGGCATCTACAGATATACAAAAGAAAAAAAAACACATACATATTATATAAGTACACAAAAGTCTAAGGTTTTGTTTGTTGTTGTTTGGTAATTTGGTGTGAATGATATTTTTAACAGTTCTCCATTTTGTTTTTATCAATTTACAATACATTTATGTACAAAGTTTTAAATTTAAATAATAATAGTTTATTTATGTATGTATACATAGTGTAATAAGAATAATAAACCTACACATATTGTACATATTTACTTTTACTGCTGCTTCTACTTTTTCACTACTAATGACTATTAAAAAAATTACACTTAATGCTGAATTTATTATAAATTTAAAATGTGTGTGTGTATTTGCTTTTAAGTTATTGTAAAGTGTTTGTGGGAGAGTGAACACATTAAGAAATATAAATATATATATTATTACGTTTCATCAATTTTACAAAAAGTGGCGACCAAAGTAAATATTTCTTTAACAACTTAATAACAAATATGTGCGTTTGTGTGTATATGAGTGTGTACAACTTAAGCTTAATTATATAAAGATCATGACGATGTTGTGTATGTTTATGTTGTTGTGGAAATTTTTTTGCTACTGCTGCTGTTGTGCGATTATATTTGTTTCATTTGGTTTTTGCATTTTGATACATTTCGTTTTGAGCGTGTGTGTATTAATTACAGTTAATTAGGGCCAAAAAGCTGTTGTTCCTTTACTGCTAATTGCTGATACCCATTCGTATTCATTATATTCCATTCGCTTCCGTTTGGTTCAATATGCTTCCGATTTAGACCGTTTCGAGAACTCTCACATCCTTTTGGACAACGTAGAACTTGTGCTTCTTGCCAACCAGGCCCCAAATGACGGCCACATTTTCAATGACAACATTAACGGGTATCGTACATACCGCACCCAGAACACAAGCGAGAAACTTCAGCAGGCCGAAACGATAGAGGGAGAATGATTTGATCACACCAAACACATACATATAGATATTGATGGCGGCAATGAATGCGCAGACAAAGTCCACTAGATTGGGACATGGTATCGGATAGAGGCCGGCAAATATGATGTTCGATGTGGACAATGGCATTGTTACCCACGAGTAAACACTGATGCCCAACAACAGTTTGTGCTTGAACGGTATTAGCTTGGAGTGCACCACAAGCAGGATGCCCTGGAGCCAGCGTTTGCGCTGCTGCAACAGATCGAGGAGCGTGAAAGGCGACTTCTCGTACATCTCACCCTCAATGAAATTGAAGGTGTAGCCCTGACTGAACGCACGCATCGCAAAGAAGCAATCTTCCGCAACAGACCCATCGATGCCATTGTCAAACGAAACCGAACGTTCAGCGCCAACCTGCATATTACGTTCGATTAGATTCAATTTTATAAAAGATAACGCTACTCACCTGTGTGACCACATAACTGCCCTTCCAGCTGAAGAGTGGTTTGTGAAAGAGCTTGAACTGTAGACGCAATTTGCCCATATCGTCAGAAACACGAAAGCTGTCGGCCAAAGTTGTCAGCCAATTGACAACATTCTCATTGGCATAGGTAATCAGTCCCTGGCCAAATGGATGCTTGCCATCGAACACAAAATTTATGATGCCACGCACCGAGTTCTCGGTAAGCAGCGTCTCCTCGTCTAGATGAACGATCCAATCACTGTCGTTGAGCATATTAACCGTATCCTCCAGGCAGAATTGAAGAGCGCGCGATTTAAATAAAGCACCCGTACGTGTCTTATACTCTTTGGGCACAACAATTTCACGGATGCGACGATGCTGTGCCAAATGCACCGCCTTATCCGTAACGACTTCAATGAGGAAATTCTCGAGGCCAGTGTCCAGGCATGTGTTTATATTGCGTAGCACATTCATTTTGACTAGATCGGGAAAATCACCACGCGTAACGACACGAATACAGATAAAGGGCGCCAACAATGGACTGCCCTTGAGGACGACCTTTTCGGGGAAGGCATTGTAGAAGACGAGGCCGCAAAAATTAAATAGCACCTGCGGCAGTGTTAGAAGCGTTAGGAACCGCAATAAGTACAGCAATACGGTGGCCAATTGGCCATATTCAGTCCATGGATCGACAATGGTGAAGGAGTTCTCATTGATTTTGATACCTCCAGAAAATACTTCGCAGGTAGCTATCACAGTGAACAGCAGCAAGCAGTGCAGCAAATGTTTCGTTGTCGAGCTCATCATCATCTTCAGCATGATTGTCGATTGGGCTTACACGGTTTTATGATAGCTTTTTACGGTTAACTGCTAACGGTTGCCGTTGCTAACGGTTAACTACTTACTGTTAACTGCTTTCGGGTTAATTTACGTTTTTACCTAGAGACCTATGCACGTGGTTGCTTTTGGTGGATGAGTAAATTCAACACACGCACACATGTATCGTTTCAGGTTTAAGATACCGTATCATACGCATGTATCTGGTATCTTAATTAACTCTATTTTATACTGTATCTAGGGCAGGGCGCCCAATTCCAGTTTACTGTTTCGTTGTTGTTCTTTTTGTTCTTGTTGTTACTATTGTTGTTGTTGTTGTGCTGGTTCTGCCTGTTCTCGTTGGTGTTTTAAGCCTTTGCCCTTTGCTGTTGCAGTTAATAATTCGCTCGGATTCGTTAGAGTCTCGGTAAATGATGAGGCACTCATTTCTGCAAAGATAATCAATCAAAATCCAATCCAATTAAATAACAATTTGCATAAGACACAATAAACTTTATCAATATATATTTCTGCACTTTGCAAATCTTATATATATTTCATATATGATATGTGACACATTTGATGTATTACGCACCATTGATGTTTTCAATCAATAACAAGTCTACCTTATAGTTATGATCCTCATAAATTATGTTAATTCAATCAGATGAATCAAATAAAGTCAGTTTACAAACAGTATCAACACTATTTGTAGTGTAAGATGCGTCCTTCTACTAACTGTTATATGTTAAATGTTACATATATGCAATATAAATAAGTTTATAGTCTATTTAGTTATACCAGGATATTCGCTAGTCAACCATTATTTATGTTTACTTATTGTAAACTTGAGTGCTTCATATCTTGGCATTATATTCACATCTGACAATAACTTACTTTAGCCTTACGATCGAATTTAAAACTATTTGAGGTGCGAAATATACACATATATTGCAATCCAGCGCCACGATGCTGGAGCATGGGCGATATGGACGAATTAGTCCTGCATTAAAAAACAGCGATGGAAATTACGCCTCAGAGCAAGAGGTAGAAGGTCAGGAAGAAGCAAGTGATGCAAGCCTCCACCGTAAACAAACCCGCAAGGGATTGTGGATTGGCAGAAGTAAATAGCAACAAAAGGCATGTGTCCGTCAGCGCTCAAAGGCACTAAAGGTGGGCAAGAGCGACATGGACAAGTCGAATCTATGCACAAGATGTGAAGGAAAGACCTCCTGGTCAGGGACTGCCAACGGGACCCGCAGTGTATGCTCTGCTAAGGGGGCAACACCGACTTAAATTAAATATTAAAATATGAAGTAACTGCAACTAAACCTTATCGGCTGCTAAACACTTTAGGCCTTCTTAAGGCAGTCGATGTAAAAAGAGCAGACAGAAGTAGCCCTAATCTGTGAGCCCTACAAACCGATTGATGGATGTGGCTGGCTGACTTCCAAGTACGGATGAGCGGTCAGCTCGGCCAACGACGGCTTTGCACGTGAAAAAATTAATGGAATATCACCATACAGTTCCTTCGCGCCCTGAGTTGGGAACTAGAAAAGTTCCAATAGATGCTTGGGTAAATTCGATAGAATTCGCCATTACAGATGAGATTCTGGCCAAAAGTATGAGGTGGTTGACGACCATCCAGAGATCCAATTTGAGCCAAACGAACTGTCCCAAAATGGAAAGGGAGCTGCTTAGAATGAATCACTGATCACCTCCAGTGCATAAGCAAACAAAAAAAAAAAAACACACACAGACACATGTATGCTTATCAGCGTTGTTATCAACCCGTGACGCAATAGAATCGGAGTGTTTAGACACAATCCAATCCTAACCAACTTTCAATAATTTCACATTCGGGTTGTATTAACATTTTTGCATACCCTGCATCCATTAAAAATTTATAAAAATCCTACTTTTGAGCAAGCAATCATCTGCGAGCCTACACGCTATATATATTCTTGATTAGCACCAACAGTTCTGTCAATGTAGCCCTGTCCGTCTGGAATATAAGTTTTCGTTTACCCCACACGCATCAAGTTTATTTCGTGTTATAGATAAACCAATAACAGTTAAAGTTGTAAAGGTATAGCCTTTTCTATATTTAATACCCAGACATACAATATACATACAAATATATGGATAAACAGACGGATATGGCCATATTGACTAGGGTATTGATAATCGGTGTAAAGAATTTACACTTAACGATTGATTACGTTAAGCATATAACTGCTGATCTTACTTAGAACTGTTGTTGTATTTGAATTTATTATTATTCAATTTGAAGGAAATATATTTTTGACCAGAATTAAGGTATCGGAAACTTGAGCAAAATTGTACTTTCGAATACACACACACACGTATACACATACACATTCACATGTAATATAATTTATATTCTGTGGGGGATCTCTGCGACTTTTTGGCCCCAATAACTTTGAAAGTTCAAAAGTCATCGATATCATTTTAATTGACTACAATTCGCATCACTTTTAACCCCGCCACCCAAAACCACTTACTTACCCTTTCTCGCATTAAACATTGTCCAGAGTGAGCAAATATGACAAAAGAGGATTTGAAGGGTACGTATGTAATGTATGTTATTTTGAGCAATTTGTCAAGTCATTAAAATTAACGGACAGTGCAAAGCAAAACATGTAGCAGATAGATGGAAATATATTTATAAACACATATACACAACAAACCCATATATATAAACAGATATAATATAATGCGGACAAATTACCTGCATTTAACACCCTTACCAAATAATGGAAAATTTTTAGTTTATTTTTATTAGGAACTAATCAAATCGATATTTGAGTATTGTGCACATATATATATATATATATATATATATATTAATAAATATATAAATATTTAAATATTGTATGTCTAGGCCTGCAGTGATATTAACATAATTTTATGTCACAATCGAATCAAGATTAGATTTCTCTAATAAGATAAGATGCCTCATTTTACTAACCAACCTAACATCTAAGCGACTGCGGAGACGATTTCTTGGAATCCGAAGAGTGATAATCATGATGATTGCGAGTTGCTCAATTTCTCGGTTGCCTCGTAAACCACAAGTAAAACTCTAGCAGCCTTCCGCCGATAAGAAAAAAATTTTAAAATACATCTCGATATATATATATATATATATGACGTCAATCTACAATTGCTTATATTTGTACAGTAAGCTGTTAAGCGGCAATGAAATGGAATAAAAAGTGAATCATGAATCTGTGCAAGAGTATATAATACAAATGTGGATTTTTCACAAAAAATAAATTTTTTTTTGTGATTTTCTTTAATTTTTCTTGATTTGCATATATAAATATATTTAATGTATTTATTAAAAAAATTAAATACCATTGGATTGTTTTATGTTTTTGTGCCACTTGAGAATTCGAAATGAACAACTAAAAATGGTGACCTTGTCTAACGTACCCATTCGGTTATCTCAAAAGCAGTTGAAAATTTTTCTTTCCATCAATTTCCATTAAAAGTTTTCCAGAGTCCACCGTAGTCTCAAAAACCAAATTGTGAATTCAATTGTTCTATTCTTATTACGTGCACTGTTGTACAGAGTCTGGGACTTATGTTTAAATTGATGCTTTCATTCCATTCAACTGTAAATCTCTAAACAATATTTTTTTTAATTGCAAACACGACTTTAATACTCTGCTTCATATTTTCTTATTTTTTAATTTCATAAAAATTTTTGGATAATTTTTCATGCAATCAAAATTTACAATAAAAAGAATTAAGGCAAAAATATTTTCCAACTATTGCCAGCAGTGTATCAAGTTGAAACCGAAAACAAAATCGTTTCGCATACACCCTGCTCACGATGCATGCAGCTTATGCACACACACAAAAAGTGACCATTTACTGTCTTGGGCCCATGATGTACTCGTTGTTTCTTGTTTTTGTTTTTTATTTCTTTTTAATTAATAATCATAGTTTTCGAATCTAAAAATATTTTTTCTTTTTTATGTATATTCGCACAACACAAAATAAAAAAATAGTGCAAAGAAATTAGAGTCGGGGAGGCCACATAACAGTTTACAAAAATATAAATGATAGAAAATAGTGATTTATAAAACTGCTATCGTAATGGAAAATGTTGAATTTCCCTTTATGTTAGGGCAGTAATAACAACAGAGTTGACAAAAGTCTTGTTTACGATCGTAATAATACTTATACGAATATATGTACCTATATCCAAGTAGTATTCGTTTGTATTTGTTGGTAAGGTAAGAACCCAAAGTTCATTAGTACAAAGCGTGAATCGGAATTGTATTCAAGCGAGAAATTAACTGGAGAATGTATTATGTATGTTTATATTTATT
Source organism: Drosophila dives (assembly GCA_035042365.1). Taxonomy (NCBI): domain Eukaryota; kingdom Metazoa; phylum Arthropoda; class Insecta; order Diptera; family Drosophilidae; genus Drosophila; species Drosophila dives. Next base: position 55,989 of record JAWNLJ010000005.1, on the reverse strand, counting down.
TTGGCATTTTAGTACTAATTTGTATTACTTTGGGCATGAGATATCGAAAACCCTGTGTTGTAATTTATTATTACTCAAGTGAAAGATTTATAACACATTTTTGTAATTTATTTATTTATTGTGTGTTTTGCACTCTCTGTGTTTTTACAACAGTTTGTTGTTAACAGCCCATTATTGCCTATCTGTTACGTTAACTTTTCGCGCGATTCTTTGACGTTTATAAGTCCGTTCGTTTGATTTGATTTTTTTGGAGCCTCGAAGCACTTCGAACTTTGAAGGCAGCCGTTCAACTGAAGCGCTCCACAATACGTCGAGCAGTGAGCAATGAGAGCGGGAGAGCGAGATAGAGCAGCTTGCGTCGCTTTAAATTGTACACGTGTGTGTGTACAATCAACTTACATTGCCATGCATTTGCGTACACGTATGATATATAAGTGCGCGTGTGTGCGTATGAATATGTGAGAAGCAGACAAAAGTAATAAATAAATAAGTTATCAAAAGTACAACACCAGGGGACGCTGTGATGATAAATTCGTATGGTTTTATTTTGCACCGTTTTGATTCAATTGAGCACAAAATACCGGTACAATATTATACATACATACGTACATATACATACATACATACATACATATATATATATATATACATATATATATATTATTTGTATTTGTGTATTGCTGGTCTTATGACTAATAAAACATAGCAAAAACAGTGCTGGCAACTTTCGAGCGGCATTTAAAAAGCTAAAAAAAATAAAAGCCAAATTATAACTGCAGAAAAATATGACCAGAAACTGAACAAGTCCAATTGAAACATACCAAACACTCAGCTCACTTAACTTAAAAATACAGTCAATAAGAAAAGTGCCAAAATGTTACAGCTGTGCAAGAGCATACGGTGCAATTTGAGCTCTAGTTGCGTTGCCCTTTTAAACTTTTGTATGAACTAACAGGTGTCTACTTGTGGGCAATTCCTAATGCTTTTTCTTCTTCTCTTGATCTTGTTATTGCTGTTGTTAACTTTGTCACGCGCTGCGTGTACATTTATCAAATACTCGACCGCCCCCTTTCCCGTATCAAAGTTGGTTGTTCAAACACATATATACCTATACTCAAGCCATTGCATGCTTGGCCAGATAAGCACAATTAAGGTTTGATAATTATAAGTACAAATAAAGCATTTATAAGCAACATTTGTAACAACAACAAAGCGCACGCACACATTGATAATAATCGTCGTTCCTGTGACGTTTGCCAATCACTACCTCAAATGAGTCGTTCTCACGTTTGTCAAAAATATAAATATATAAATAAAAAAAAAAACAGTCTGTGTACAAAGTGTTTGGTCATAGGAAAAAAATTTATATTTTCAAACTTTTAAAATAAATTTGTTAAAATGTTGTTTTTTTCTTCTGGGCAATCGGTTAATACCGATACCAGAACCTCCTTCATTTCTTGTGGTAAAAACAATGCCAAAAGTTGCTTGGGTCACACCTTTAATGTAATATTTTTGGGTTTGTATTTATTTTATTAAGTAGCGCTAATATGCGATTAATAAAAAAATTACATCGCTGACGCGCACCCACACAAATATACCTCTGCCTGTCTGTGTGTGTGCGTGTGTGTATGTATGCAAGTCGTCTAATGGGCCGGCATCGGCCTTGTGTTTAGCGAATGATGACCATAAATATATACGGTGGAACAGTGCTAATGTTAACAAAACACGCGAGTGCGAATTCGAGTCTGTTAGAAGAAATTTCCCCATTGCTCTTTTTCTTGGTTATACTAAGCTCTTCTATTACTTCTTCTGCTTCTTCATTTTCTGTACTTACCATGCTGTTGGGTCGCATATGAAGCGTTTTTTTTTTCATCAGCAAAACAAGGAAAAGGAATTGTTAGCAATGGCACATCGTCGTTGTTATTGTAGGATAGACAATAAGGCGCCAGACCAAGAGCACGCAACGACTTTGGTTGGGTGAGGCAGGCAGTGTTGAAATAGGGTGTAGCTGGCGCGGGCCTCTTCTAGTTTTTGAGACACAGGGTGTGTCGTTAACTCCTTGCGTAAACAAACGTTTAACGCGATTATCGATGGGTTTCTGTGTATGTGTATGTGTGTGTGCCGATGCTCACTCTCACTTTCTCTCTTTATTGTTGCTGATGCTATAGTGTGCTCTCTTTCTTTAACACTCTCTCTTGTTGCTGTGGCGATTTGTTTATTTATTTTCACATTCAACAAATTTATTAATATTAGAGATTTGTATTTAGATCAATGACAATACAAACAGATATATATATAAATATATATACACACACATATATATATATATATATATTTATATAAATATATATACACACATATATATATATATATAGATATATATATGTATATTTATAAAAGTGTCTTGATAATTTCTTTTGCACCTTTCCTCTTTTCTCCTCTGCTTTCCACTTCTTTGCTAACACCCGGCAACTAGCGTGCGATTCAAATACTTTGCTTTCTTCTCAATGTGTCAACGCCTTTGCTTCTTGTTCTTACTACACTATAAGCGATATGAACAGAAAAAAAAAAACAAAACAAAATCAAAAAACTTCCTAGACGTTAGAGCAATTGTCACCTGGCCACAATTGCTGTAAGTCGTTAGTTGCAAAAACATATATCGATCGAGTTGCGAGTATTTTTCACTTTAACTTTCGAGTTTTTTTATTTGGCATGCGGCACGAATTTTTGCGAATTGATTTTTTTTGTGTTTAAATGTTTGTCTAAACTGTGGCTCATCGAACGGCTGATGTTGCTTTTAATTGGTAGGCGCGCCCAATTCGGGGGATTAGCCTTAAAACAATGACTGTTTTTTTCTCTGAGAAATGGCTAATAAATATAAACAGCCGCACTGACAATGCGCCCGCAGCAACAAAATAGCAGTGCTGCAAAATTTTCAGAGGAGTGCAAACTCAATCGATATCAGTTTGCACTCCTCTGAAAATCTACTTGATTACACTGCTGTTCACAGTTATCGGTTTGCTAAAAAAACAAAAAATATCCTTGCACCAAAATTTTTGCCGTTAACACATATTGAAAAATGGTACTTCTATTTTATTTTTCAAATTAGAATACATAAAAATAAATAATTTTTGTTATTCTTCGAAAACCATAACAGCAATATACGGGATATCTAATGTTATCGATGTATATTCATCGGTATAATTTCATTTTATTATATTAATGTGTTGGGCTCATAAAACTTAACTGTGGCATTTGAAACCCAGAATCTGAGTGTCAGTATTTAAGCTAATCGAAAATAAAGTTGGTATATTTTAAAGGTATTTTTTGCAAATAACAAATAAGTATTTTTTTGTGTGTATAGCGAATATATCGATAAGTCTGTAATTTTATTAGCGTGCGACGAGCGCTGCAAACGTATGTTACGTGTGTTTTCGGCTTGTTAACATTTTTTTTATTTTTATTTTGTTTCCTTTTTTCTCGCCTTTATTTTCTGGTTATTCTGCCACAACAGGAATAATCTGCAAAATCACTATCGTTTTAAAATTAGTCTCAATTCTCAGAAAAATAACCACGGCAATGCGCCGCCGTTGGCAGCAAACTTAAACAAACAAAAGAAAATATACCTTAGAGAAAAAGGGACTTAAAAAATAATAAAAACGTGTGCTGAGCCGCGGAGTCAAAAGTGCTCAGTCGAATATAATCGAAGAACACAAAGGGAAAGAGAAGGAGGCGAACACAATTGTTCGCTAGCGCTGTTTCTGCCTCTGCTCGCTGCTGTTGCTTCTGCTACTGTCGCCATCGTCGTCATTGTTTTTGTTGTTGCCATTTTCGTAGCGCGCGGTCTTTTACATTTTCCCTTGAGGCCTGGGCAGCACTGAAGTCAACTGCAAATAAAAACAACAAACAGAAGGAATTGTATTACGAACGGCAACAAAATGGTAAGTTTCTCATTTCTTTCTAAAGATGTTTATCATTGTAGATATGTTGTTGTATTTGTTATTGCTTTGCATGATGACTTCTGCAGTTCATTGTGGTTGTTCAGCACAAATCGGCAACACTTGATGGCCAACAAATTCAATGGCCACTGGCCTTCTTTGCCGGCGTCGCAGTTTCTGCGCCGTGAGCAGCGGCAGCTGAGGCTGTGTATAATCTAGCCATCTCGCTCGCACTTGCTAGCTGCATGGCCAGCCACATGGTACGACAAAAAAAAAAACACTACAAATCGTAAAGTAACATAAAACAAATATTTTATTTGGCAAAAAGCAAAAGATTTCGTTAATTAATTTCCATTATTTTTGTGTGGATTTTTTCATGTAGTTTTGAGTGTTATATACAGCATCTCATCCATCCTCGTTACCCCGCCCCATATATACATAGATATAAATATATATTATATATATATATATATATATATATATATATATATATATTTTCTACTTATACAGGGATAGGGTTTAGGCTATGTGAACGTTGACTCTTCAACGGCAGCTATTACTGAACGACTGCTTCTACACAGTCTGGCAACTCTCAGCGATCCCTGCTAACGCTTTTAGCATTCTAGTATCAGTAACAGACGACTTATAGAGGCGTCAAATCGACCAATAAATTATTAAATTTAATATGTGGCAGGGAGGCCCACGGCTGCTTTGGCTCATGGAAACATCAACACGAAGACAGCACGTCGTAAAATTTGGAGGCAAGCGAGTCGAGCACCGAATACAAGTCATTGATTTACTGGGCTTCGCGACATATTCTGAAATAGAATATAGATCCAGGACACAGGACACAGGAAAACCGAAAACATGGTATCATTGTCTTGACATACCACATTTTTGTTTCTTGGCGGTCACACATATAGACATGCATGCAAAGATATGTTTCAATTGGTTCGTGTCAAAGTGAACAGACGACTGTTCGAACAATAAATTTCGCGTGTCGAGACAATGATACCCCTTTTAAGATTTTCCCTAGACAGTGTCGTTAGAAAAAAAATTGTAGTGGATTTGACTGTCGACTATATAACTTTTTACTAACCGAAGTTTTAGGAATTCATGCGAAAGTATACTTTCATATTTGTTTCAGGCCATTAGAACGTTGACTCTTTAACGGCATCTATTATTGAACAACTTTTTTTGCAGTCTGGCAACACTATGCGACCACTGCTGATTCTTTGTAGTCGCCTGCTATGATATATCGCGTCATCCTTTTACTTGTATATATGTGTGTATGTGCGTATGTAAGTCCTTTGAGCAACTTCTTTCTGCGTTTGATCAATATGAAGCTAGTGTGTATTTCAGCTGCAATCGATTAACGAATTTAATCGATGATCGATAAAATGAAATACATATTTGATATATATTATTGGTACCACTTATTGCAAATTCTTATTTTAATTATTCGCGCTTGTTTTTTATTAAAGTTTTCGCTGTGGATGTTGAACATTTTAAGTGATGACTGGCAAATGGATAACAGCAAATATATTATATCGAAATTGTATCACTATATGCCACAACTTGTTTCGCTGTGCGTGTGTTCGACTCTGTCAATGGCTTGTGTTCACTTTACTACGTACGTTTGTATGTGTGCGTTTATGTGTGGATGTGTACGCTTGCAGCAGCAATTAAATATGTCCTTTTTACATATGCACAAGTATATATATATATAATATATATACAGATATAATATATGTAATATATATATAAATATATATATATATATATATATATATATATATATATATATATAAGAATTCCATTTCCCCAGCTGGCTGAATAGCTTATTTATCGGACTGCTTGAATTGTTCTGCCATTCGCTGGCTTTCTCCTTATTGGCCTGCGGCGCATGCGTTAAAACTGCACCGGCTGTGTACACGCATGCCACACAGCTCAACTCCCTTGCAGCACGCATTAGCATATATGTAAAAAAGAAATAGAGCACAAGTTATAGATAGGAGACATCTTCGACCTCATAAAGTATATATATTTTTGTTCAGCATTATTAGAGTCCATATAGCAATGTCCGTCCGTCCGTCCGTCTCATTTTTGACACTAATTCTTAAAATAAGTTGGACTCGCTCAGGTTAAAGATAGCCTGATGAAATTTGGCATATATATGCCTTTTTTGACTGATTCGGTTCACTTTATCATATAAGTGATATAGGAAGAATCAGTCGAGTTTTGAGTTGTAGGATTGAAATGGACATTATAGCTAAAATTTTGAATATATTAGTATCGATATACAGGTATAATTTATCTGCGATGTGCCAGAGATAATTATTTATTAAGTATATAGTGAACCTGGAATGCCAGAAGGGGTGGATTGTTCTTGGGGAGTTTCATGCACTGCAGTAAGTTGCGGCTTTGAGCTTACTCCATATTTAAAAGCGATTTATCTCGATACAAATCGATTTTCGATAGCAGCAAAACCCAAATGCAAGAGATGACATGATGCGATTGAGATGACATGATAATTTAATGATGGTGGGAAATCTTGCATGCTGTGATTTGCCGAGTTGTACAGTGATGATGGTTGTTTCTTTTATTTTGTTTTTTCTGAAGCAATAAAACGCATCTTAACTAAATATATTTAATAATGAATCACATTCTACAATCTTTGATTTTAACAATGAAAATAAATTAAAATAAAAAATCTTTGGTCCCGTCTAAATTGAGAATGAGTGAATCTCTTAGTCTGTTCAAAATGTTCAGGCTGTTTTTGATTTGCTGTTCTTTTTGTTGTGGTTGTTATTGAATGAGTGTCGACTGTATTCTTTGTTGTCGTCTCGTTTGTTTTGTTCGCTTTTATCCGGCATTTTTTGTTTTCATTTTAATTTCGCTTACATTTTGCTTGCGTGCAACCCTTAAGGGACACTATCATGCTCTGCTTCTTTGTCTACTTCATTATAAAAGCTTTTTTTGGCCCTATTTTTTTTTGGCAACGTGTTGAAGTATGTCTTTTTGGCAAATACACACAAAACACGTGTTTTTTTGCACTTGCCTTGGTGCGAATATTTGAGCTTATTTTCTAGTGTGTTTTGGAAAGGTCATTCGTTTTCGTTTTATTTTGTGTGTCACGAAAATATCGAACAAAATGAAATGACAATAACCAAGCTCTTAAACTCGTTGCTAGTATTGGGATTATATCGGTGGATATGTTGTGATTTAGGGTCAAGGCGTAAAAAATACACAAACACACACAAGCACAACCAGGCATTTGGACTATTTATGCAATCGTCTATTGTTCTTACCTTATATTTGGCGATGGCATAATGGGTCTCCGCTATATTTTTGTTTGTCCTTTGCGAAATGTATAAAGAAATAATTAATTAAAGTATATGAAACAAATTTTATTTCTATTTAGCTCTTAGCATTAACATATAAGAAATAATAAAAATAAACTCGAATTATATATTATCATAAGCTAAGCGTTAAATTTTTTTAAATATCAGCTCTTAAATGTTGCTTTACTCTTTTATAACATCTCGCTCCTTCTAACATACCTTACGAATGTTGAATGTATACAATGTTGTCACTTATAGAAAAATGTACAAGAATCCTAGAAATGCTGATAGTGTAATTGGGCTATAATTTAATTTAATAAATATATCACAGATCGGTTTATAGTGCATTACAGTTTGGTTTCCTTAATGTATAGGGAAATATATTTGAAATTTGGCTTGCTCACAAGCTTACATTTTTCAAGCGACAATTTCAATATTTTTTTTATTTAACACTTCTTTAATGCATTAAACTTTGTGAAAATTGAAAAATAACTTAAATAAAACTATTGTCTTGAATTGTATTACTATCAGAGTCTCAAACTGCAAAGAGGATCGGAACCGTTAACCAAAATTTGCCAACCCAAGTGCAGAATTGTAATTGATTATTTTTTTTTAAGAAGGTTACTGGTTATTTAGCTTTAATGTGTTAATAGTTAAGAGTCTGTTCTAAGAATTCACTGTAGTAGACAAGTTAATAGGAGGTGTACTGTTTGTGTGTGTGATGTGTGTGTGCATGCCTGCGCAAGTTCCCTTAATTTCCGAAATCATTGATTTATCTCTATTCATATCTATATCCATAAGCAGAGAGGGGACACATAAGTTGCAGCGCCAAGTTTTGTTCACCCAGGCAGAAGCCAACAGCCAACCAGTTGTAACCTGCGCTCTGTCTCTCTCTCTCTCTCTCTCTGTCTCTCTCTCTCTCTCTGTCTCTCTCTCTCTCTCTCAGTCTCTCTCTTTCTCTCTCTCTCCCTCCCTCTCTTTATCACTATATCTATCTCCCTCTATATTTTTTTGCATCTCTCTCTCCTTCTCTTTCAATCTTTGTTTTTCTGCGTCTCTCTCTCCTTCTCTTTCAATCTTTGTTTTTCTGCGTGTCGTTTGGTATATCCTTTCTCGTCCTGGGCCCACCCGGTAGTGCCCCCATCCAGGAAATCCTTTTGTTTAAAAGTGGCAGGGGTAAGCGTGTGCTGTAGTCGACAAGGTGTTAGAGAGAGAGAGAGAGAGAGAGAGAGAGAGAGAGAGAGAGAGAGAGAGAGAGAGAGAGAGAGAGAGAGAGAGAGAAGAGAAAGAGAGAGAAAGAGAAAGAGAGAGAAAGAGAGAGAGAGAGAGAGAGAGAGAGAGAGTCGTTGGACGGCGTCTGCTTGGATTAATCGAGGGTTGGCACATTGCACATATATTTTACGTAGTTTCTGTTTTGTTGGACTTGGCGCGACTTGTTGTCCGTAGTGTTATTCGGGTATCTCTGCATGCCAAACATTTTTGTTGTGTGTGAGGGCGTATTATGTGTGAGCGTAAATACAACGCTTTCTCGAACTGTACAGCGGAGGCACAGTGTGTTAAAACAAAATTGTCAACCAAAGAAAATGTAGATATGTCCAACTTAACGTTGTGATTTCGACATGCCTTCGTTTGATTAATAAGGTTTGCAAAAGCAGATAATCTTAAAGCCTATATATTTTCAAAGCAGATTTTTGCATGCTCGAACTTTTGTAGTTTCCGTATAAAAAATCAATGAGCCTGCCCCTGCCCTTGAAATTTTTCTTTATTAGTTTTAATTATTTTATTTTTACGTCATCTTGAATGCAAAATCGCTTATCATTAAATTTTAAATAGAAGACGTATATTATAATTTGCTTGATTTCTTTGTTAAGAGCGGAATAGTTTTGGCCAAATTGAAGCACGCCCGTTTATTTTTTGCAATTAATGCATAAATCGCAATAGTTTTTATGCAAGCTTGAAAAGCATTTTGCTAACCACTGTGGCACGGTGACCCTTGCACCTGCTCCTGGGCTTCGCGCACCTCGTCAAAGTTGGGCAAATCACCCGCACCCCCAACAACAGCATCAACGGTTGAATTGATGGAGAAAGGAGTACCTGGTGAAGCGGCAATGGTGTTTAGAATTGGGCATGGGAAGAGGTATTCTCGATGGGGTAGTGTGTTTGTTTGTGTGCGCTAGCGACGGTGAACTGCACGCGTGTTTTTTGGCTCGAGAAGTTCGGTAGCGACACTGGTCTTCACTTGCCTTCAACACGAGCGCCGAAACAGTCGCAACATTGCCCACACACAGTGAACACATACACGGTTAAACAGCAGTAACTGTTAAATACAACAACGCACAAAAAAGCTAAAAATAAATAAAATAAGAAGAAACCTGACCTTAGTTGACTCAAACAAAACTCAATTGTTTTTCTTTAGTGTTCGTCCTTTTTTTCTGTTTATTTTTTCGTCTCGTCTCTTATGTGCCGTTTTTTCTAAACAACTCTCTGATTCTCTCTCTCTCTCTCTCTCTCTCTCTCTCTCTCTCTCTCTCTCTCTCTTTCATACTCTAGCGTACTCTCTTTTTAACGTGCATATTCTATTCTCCTCTAAATTTTTTTTTTTTTGGTTTGCCGAAATGTTTGTTTCTAGTTTGGTTTGTGATAACAGCTGTTTGAAGTGCTGCTAACATACACTGCGCAAAATGAAATAAATACCTATTAATGTTGCTAATTTATTTTTGCTGTCTTTTTTGCAGACATCGCAAAAGCGTATATGCTTTTTGAACCCTGATGAAAACGACGATTTTGATGAGGATGATTCCGGTTCTGATTTTGATGATGACGAAGATCCAGATCAAATAGAGGTCCCCGGTAGGTCGACTATACATACATATATAGCTAAAAAATTATTTTTTTATTATTAAAGTCTGAGAACAGTGATCAGTTGGTTTGATTATTGAGGCGCCTCCAAATTAATGAGCACTGGGTATTGTGCACATATACTATAACGATTGTGACTGGTATCCAGAGTTTCTCGTTTTGTCAGACCCTTAATTTAGACTGTGCTCTTGGGTAATAACCTGGGGAGTATATATTATTCTTCCGACAATCGTCTGCAAAGAGGCCATTCAGAATCCGGGTCTTCTTCCTTTTTTGCTGCGCTCAGTGTGCATACGTATTGTTTTCTTTATCACTTCCCCATTTCCAACTACTCTGACAAAAGTGTCCCTTTAATTTAGGCAACAACAACAAGAAAGGGTTGCTTGTGGAACTTGAATAGTTTTCCAAACACGGCAATATAATGGGATCACAGTAATTATGTTTAATTAGTGTATAATGATTAAGTTTTAGTCAATAAGTATATATATATATATATATGTATATATTTATATATACATTTTCTACCAAATATCTAAATTTTGAGCATACTTGTGTATTTTTTCCATCCGTTCGGTTGTTACAAACACGCGACTGTTTACCGCAAAAAATCCTACCAAAATCATAAATCTGTCTCTATTACAGCCTATTGCCTCCTAGCAGCAAGGGAATACAATCGTCGGCTTGTGAACAAATTAGTTGTTCTTCTCATCAGTTAGAGATGAATGCCAAAATGTTAATTAACATAAAAATAATGCATTGGACGAAGACTCCCGATTGCAGTTGCAATCAATCAATTATAAGTTTGTATATATAAAGTATGTGCAACAACAGCTAAAAGCCAACACGCAGCCGACACTCAAGCCCGTCAACCAACTCCATACAACACCACAACCTACCAGCTCATTTGAGATATGCTCATTTAGAGATATGTTCGATATGAGTTACATGCTGGCCTGGCCAAGAGCTCTATCTGAGTACATAAATAACATATGTTTATGTACGTATATCTATATATATATATGTATATACAGATATATATGTATGTATATATATATATATAGTTATATGTTATCTAGTGGCTACGTATAGTTGGCATGTAGCAATCATGTGTATACATACACATACATACATTCTTATACATATAAGTATTGTAAGTGTTGAGATCTAGACATACGCATTTGCCACACCCAGTTCTTCATTGCCGCCCGCCTTGTTATACATATGATATGTATATAACATGAAACTGTCCCGTCCCTCACCCGCCTCTTTCATGGAGTATGGTATGTACACATAATGAGTATCTAATTAGCAAATTTACTGCACCAAAGGGGCGACAGTGGACGGTAGGTCCTGCAGCATGCAGCTATTAGCAAGTGTAAGGGTGCATAAATTCTCGGTAGAAACTGCAGCAGCAGCGATAAACTAGAGACGTTGTCATAACTTCGACATCCACACACTGACACGCACATACACACAAAAAGCCTCTCCACCCCCAACTCCCACTCGAGATGACATTGAAATTACTATTTAAAGGAGCGAAGGGAATTACCTATTCTTATAATTAGTTACACAAACAGTTTAATCATATATTTACAAATACTCTACTAATTTTGCATATACGAGCTGTGTTCAAAAAGTATCAGGAATTTTGAATTTTCGCGGGTTACGTATATTTGATTTCGATTTTTTTTGTGGTGGTATGTTGGTACTCATGTCTCTCACTTATGCCGACAAGCTCGGCCATTTTGAATGTTCACTTAATTGTTTTGCTTGCACGTGTTTTGGATCGTCTTCGATTTTTACCTATTCAAAAAAATGGATCAAAGGACCTGTATCAAATTTTGTGTGAAAAACGAAATTAAGTGCGCGGATGCATTCCGAATGTTGACTGTGGCATACGGAGAAGCTATCTTGCACCGAAGCAACGTTTATCGGTGGTACAAAATGTTCTCAGAAGGCCGAGAAGATGGCCAATCGTCGAATCACCGTTAGAGAAGTTGCTGAGGAACTAGACATATCGATTGGCTCATGCCATTTTCTCCACTTCATTAATTTTTTCGTCTGTTGTTAAAGTCCTCGGGCGTCCGGCACGCTCTTCGTCGTTCACATCTTCTCGGCTTTCTGAGAACATTTTGTACCACCGATAAACGTTGCTTCGGTGCAAGGTAGCTTCTCCGTATGCCACAGTCAACATTCGGAATGCATCCGCGCACTTAATTTCGTTTTTCACACAAAATTTGATGCAGGTTCTTTGATCCATTTTTTTGAATAGGTAAAAATCGAAGACGATCCAAAACACGTGCAAGCAAAGCAGCTGTCAACAATTAAGTGAACATTCAAAATGGCCGAGCTTGTCGGCATAAGTGAGAGACATGAGTACAAACATAACGCCACAAAAAAAAAATCGAAATTCGAATATACGTAACCCGCGAAAATTCAAAATTCCTGATACTTTTTGAACACACCTCGTATATGTATAAATATACAATGTAGTTTTCTTTTGTGTTTTACCATGGGAATAACTACTGCACCTTCTAGGAAATATCCATATACCCTGTACTGTTTACTGTCTGCTCTGGATTTCACTAATAATAATTGTAAAATTAAATTGTTGCCCAACGATTTGACAGAATTAAGAATATTTACAATCTGTTTCAATTAAAATCAATTAGAGAGAGAAAGAGAGATATTGATCCAGGCATCATATTTTTGTTGTTAATTTTTTTTCTCTTCAACTATTTTAAACTTAGCTGAAGTCAATATAGTTGTCTATCCACATAGAGCCATTTACCTTTTTTTATTTGCCTCGAGCTCATTTTAAGAATTGCATGTTTTTCTTCTTGATTTGATCTATACAACGTTTTGTGGTAGTGTTCTTAATCTTAATTCAATAGAAATTTCCTTTCCTTTTTTATTTTATTTTGCTTCGATATCTGATTTGTATTTTGTATTTGTTTGTTGCAGGTGGTGGTCGCGATCTAAATACTGCAGTTATCTACGCACAAAATATTCGCACCAGTGGTGGCACCAACACCAACAAGCAGACAATATCACCAACAATAACGGCACACAGTGGCCCAAGCAGCAGCAACAATAACAACAACTTTAAGTTGAACAATAACATTATCAGCACCAATAACAACAAACTTAACAGCAGCAACAACAAAGCAACAGCGCTGTTGCTCAGCAACAATAGCAACGCTAGCAACATTAACAACAACAACAACAACAACAACAACAACAACAACAACAACAACAACAACAACAGCAACAACAACAACAACAACAACAACAACAACATCAACAGCAACAACAGCAACAACAACAACAACAACAACAACATTAATTCATTGTTGCGTCCAACAATTTTGACGCGTACAATAAAAGCAACAACAGCGGGCGGAAAATTTACGGCGTTGCCAACAACAATAACGACTAAAGTTTCCGTTGACAAAACATTAAACAGCATCATGCCAAAGAAATTGACGTGTAAGTATCCAATGCAAACTGGAACACAAATATACTCCTACAAGCCTGATTCGATGTTCGGGCATAACAATTAACATCGTAATTCGCCAAAAATTCCTGTGAACAACCTGTATAAAATATGAATTTTGGGCAAATGGCTACAAAATGGCAAAATGGTTGAGTGGCTACATCTAAGCCAACAATACATTTACAGTGTTGTGTGTGCTTAGTGCGACTACTAACATATTCTCACCCACATTTGCTCGAACCTGCGAGAGGCAGCAAGTTGGTAACACAAACATATACTACAAATATTTTCTGCCGTGTTCTCTTTCCCTCTCTCTCTCTTATTTACTCTCTGTCTCTTTTTCTATTCTCTCCTCATTTTAAATTTTCTCCCTTGCTTGCTTTCTTTCTCACACACATTCTCTCTCACTCACTTTCTCTTGTTTTTTGTTCTTTGGGTTCGTTTTATTTTTTTTCTCGTTCTTTGTTGTGTTGTTGTTGGCTGCTTTCGTTTTCCATTTCCTTTTGTTTTGGTTTTTACTTTGGTCTCTCAGCAGCAGCAGCAGCTGCGAGCAGCAGCAGCTCTCCAAACAGTATGAGGATCGTTGCAAGTAGTGGCAACCCAGACAACGCTAACCACGTTGGAAACCCCAGCAGCAACAGAAGCGTTGCCGGCTTAAACTCAGCCAGCGCATATTTGAGCAGCGGAGCCGGCAACTACTTAAACAGCCTTAGCACTAACGATCTGATGAGCCTCGCCGCCTATGTCGCCTCCAAAGGGGCGCCCAACAGCAGCTGCAGCAACAGCAACAATCCCAACAACAGCCATAACAACTTTGCTGGCGGAGGCGCTTCAATTTCAGGCGTCTCTGCTTCTGCCAATTTTAACATGGCCGCGTCTTTATTGGCGCAGAGTAAGTCTTGTAATGTTGGTAACAACCAAGAATAATTGCCTATAGTATTTGTTGTGTGTGTGCGTGTGTCTATATGGTATCACAACGCGAGAAGTAATCCCAATCTAAAAAAGAAAATTTAACGTCCATCAGGGCAAATTTAATAGCGCTTTGGTATAACATCCAGCACAGCGAGCATAGAAATCATTCGCAAATTAAATCCCAACACGATAGTGCATGAATTTAACGTCATAAACACTAGATACCTAACCATGTTACCCAGTCACTCTAATCTACTAGCTCCCATCCCTTTTGGACAATGGAACATCCATTATTGTAACTTAGATTTTAAATATAAAGGAAGAGAAAATGCTCAAGTTAGTCCAAGTAGTATTCAATAGTGCTCCTGCAGGACTTTTAAGAAGCAAAGCTAAGTGTGTGAAACACGTATAGGGTGTAGTCAACACGATGAGATGACGTTTAGTATAGAACTGCCAGGTCTAAATACATATGCAGCCGCTAGTAAAGCGACCTCTTGTTATGTTTACTTATCTTAACGGACTCGCTTGTAAGGCGGCTCCATGTGATGTATTCTTATTCTAATGCAGCCAATCGTACGGCGACTTCATATAATATTTTGTTATCTAACTGCATCTACTTAAAAATCGACTCTATGTGATATTTTGTTATCTAACTACAGCCACTTGAAAGTCGACACTATTGATTCTCTTGGATATATGAAAATAGCTGAGTCTTGCAGCGTCTCATGTTCATACTTGAACTCTGTTACTATTACTATTACGATATGTGTTTTATTAAAGATATGAAATAACTAAAGCTGTGAAGGGAAGCTCCACTATTATTTGAGCGTAACGGAAAGATAATCGTCCCCAAGTTGAAAAACCGCATGGGAAGAAGATATGGGCTTTGGGGAATTTATGTGACGGAAGTGGTCGTGGCTAAAAAAATTGTTAAGAAAGCTTCTTAGTAATCTAATTCCATCTAATTTTGGAACTATAGCTTTTAAATCGTGGGAGATATATGTTTATTTTTATGTGCTGGGCGCAAAAACCTTTCCAAAATGTTGATGGGTGTTGCATACAATAAACCTTTAAAATTTTGTGAATCGTGCTTTTAAACCGAGAAAAACATACCGTCTTATCTTAAAGTCGAAGTTCTCAGTAACATACTTTCGAAATTTAGTGACTCTAGCTCTCAAATTGAGAAAAATATCGATCTTTGAAGCACATCTTCAACAACCTACCAACCAAGTTTTGTGTCTGTAGCCTTGTGGCAGATATTAAACGATTTATCGAATTCCCAATTTCATTCTGGGTTGCAGAAAAGACGTTTTGCTTTTTTAATTTTTATACAACTTAACAAAGAAAAAACCACTCTAATTTTAAGAATTTAGAAATTATTTCTAAGACTAAAGATTTTCAGCGTGATTTTTAATCTTACATCAATTTGCTCATTTTAGTTCGATTAAGTTAAAACTGCCTTTGTATGTAAATATGACAATTTTCATTGCATTTGTACTAATCACAAGCGTTATATCTCGCCCTCTCACTCTCTCGCTTTCTCTTCATCACTGCATTTCATGACTATTTTAACAACAACAACAACAACAAACACCCAACATGCAACCTTATTTTGCAGTGAGCTACCCACCCGTACGGACAACCTACAAATTGCCGCAATCCGTCGCAGGTCATACGTTGAAGACCAACAGCACCAGCAGCGGCGTTGGCGGGACGTCAGCAATAACAGTTGGTGGAGCAACTGCAGCTGGTGGTGTAGGTGGCGGCGGTATCAAAGTCAACACTATGATGTTGGAAAAGCTGCAGAAGCTAATCGCTTTGAATCCGGAGTACTTGACCAGTGGCATACCCAATCATGTGATGACGCAGCTGTTTATGCAACCATTGCAACAGCAGCAGCTACAGCTTCAGAATGCAACAGCCGGTGATTCGACGTCAGCTTCCACAACCGCTCCCAACTATGTGCAGCAGGAGGAGGAAGAAGTCGATTATGAGGAGATGGGCGTGGCCGAAACCTATGCGGACTATTGGCCAGCAAAACGTAAGTTACACGATGGACAAACATTGAGCTATAAAACATAAACCAACTATTGTTCCCTCGCCGTCCAGTTAAATTTGGCAAAAAACACCCGGACGCTGTCGTGGAGACGGCCTCGTTGAGCTCCGTGGAGCCTTGTGACATTTACTACAAGATATCCATACCGCAGGAGACAATCAACAGCGGCCAGTTGAGTGCGTTGCAGTTGGAGTCAATCACGTATGCATCGCAGGCGCATGATCATCTGTTGCCCGATGGCAGTCGGGCCGGTTTTCTTATTGGCGATGGCGCTGGAGTTGGCAAGGGACGTACCATTGCCGGCATTATCTATGAGAATTACCTCAAGGGTCGTAAAAAGGCGCTCTGGATATCCGTGAGCAATGATCTCAAATACGATGCGGAAAGGGATCTCAGCGACATTGGCGCCAAGCGCATCTGTGTGCATGCCCTAAACAAGGTGAGTAGTGTAATTACTTGAATCATTTTTTTTTATTACTTGAAGAATTGTGGCTGTTAAAAATTGTAAATTTGTTTCAAGTAACTGAGTTTCGCATAAGTACAAGCTCTTTAAAATTATAAATTATTAAAATACTTAATTGAGGCCACATTTATATTGATTATTACTAAAGTAATTGAAATACTCTAGTATATCATGCTCATTTCCAAAGTATTGAATGTATAATCGCACTCGATAATTCTTAATCAGCATCATCTCTTGTAATCGCTTTTCATCGAACACAGTTTAAATACGCCAAGATCAGCTCGGATACTAATAACAACTGCAAACGTGGCGTCATCTTCAGCACCTACTCGGCCCTTATTGGGGAATCGAACAACAAGACAGGCAAATATCGCTCACGCTTCCGCCAGCTGCTGCAGTGGTGCGGCGAGGACTTTGAAGGTCTTATCATATTCGATGAATGCCACAAGGCAAAGAATCTGTGCCCTGTCGGTTCCGGCAAGCCAACCAAGACTGGACAAACAGTGCTCGAGCTACAACAGAAGTTACCCAAGGCTCGCGTTGTCTACGCCTCGGCAACGGGTGCCTCCGAACCAAAGAATATGGCATACATGGTGCGACTGGGTCTGTGGGGACAGGGTACCGCTTTTGCCAATTTCATTGACTTTATCACAGCCGTGGAGAGACGGTAAGTTCTTGGGCTACATAACTCAACGAAAATCTAACACAAATCAACGAGTTAATATCCTGTAAATACATACTACGATTGCTGATTCAGTTTAATCAAATTACTAAAGTTAATCCATAATATCTATCGTGTTATTGCTATCCGAAATCGATTTGTATAGATACAAATTAAAGAGGCTTGATCTGCCTCTTATTATTATTCCTATTATTGAGGGAAGTATCATGCACTGCGACCTGTGCCCTCTTCTAAGGTTTTTTTTTGACTGAAAGAGCACAACCTGTGTCGAATTTAAGATAAGTTCTCCTTGGATGTTACATCTTTCTCTTGGGCTAGCTTATAGTGTAATCGCAGTTGATGTAGTTTATTGGGTATTTCAGAATTATCTGAGACGTTATATACCCTATTTGTCTCTGAGATGCCTTCTTCTATCTGTGAACAATTTACATAGAATATAATCTGTCTTATGCATAATTTTTTGTATTATTTATTTTTATAGCGGTGTCGGCGCCATGGAAATTGTGGCAATGGACATGAAGTTACGTGGCATGTATATTGCGCGGCAATTAAGCTTTAAAGGTGTTAGCTTTAAGATTGAGGAGGTGCCGCTATCAAAGGAGTTCCGCCGGATCTATGATCAGTCTGTCGAACTGTGGGTGGAGGCGATGCAAAAGTTCACCGAGGCCGCCGAGCTGATCGATGCGGAGAGTCGCATGAAGAAGACAATGTGGGGACAATTCTGGTCATCGCATCAGCGCTTCTTTAAATATCTCTGCATTGCGGCCAAGGTCAACCATGCCGTTCTCGTCGCACGCGAGTCCATCAAATACGGCAAGTGCGTCGTCATCGGTTTGCAGTCCACCGGTGAGGCACGTACACTCGATCAGCTGGAGCGCGATGATGGCGAACTAACCGATTTTGTGTCCACAGCTAAGTTAGTTGCTTACCGACTATTTCTTCTTGCTCTTCCGCTTAGTCTATTTTGAATTAATGTTTTGCCTTTTTGCAGAGGCGTCTTTCAATCGTTTGTGGAACGTCATTTTCCAGCGCCCGATCGCAATCGCATCAATCGGATTTTGGGCTTGTACGATGAGACGACACCCACTGTAACACAGGAGGCGCTACAACACAACCGCAAAAATATTAACAACAGCAACAACAACAGCAGCAGCAACAACAACAAGAAGGAAGAAGGCAGCGTTGCAGGCAGTAGGCGTAGCAAGCGCAAAGTGTGCCCCGATGGTGTTAGTAAATCGAATAAGAAGAAGAAATGCACTGGCTCCTCGCAATTTAGTGATAGCGATGAGGACACAATGGCGACAATATCTTGTCGCAAATCCAACGACAACAACAACTGCAACAGCAACAACAGCGATGATCCATTTGACAGCAATGATGATGCCTACGATGATGATGTGGATGGCAATGGAGACTCTTCCAACGATGACGATGATGAGGATGAGAACGAAGAGGACAACGACAAAGATGAGAACGATGATGACGATAATGATGACGATAACGATGATAAGCATGATGGGGACAGTGATCTTAACAGTGTGGCTAGTGATTATAGTTCCGATTTCAATCCGTTCCGTGCCAGCGGCAGCGATAGCGATATTGATCCCTGGGTAAATGCGCGCACCAAAAAAACTAGTGTCAAAAAGACACAGCACACAAAGAAAAGCCAGACAAAGAAGAAGAAGCGCGCTGCCAACAAAAAAGAGTCGAAAACCAATAAGGAAACTGCAGCAGCAATATTAACAACAGCAGCAGCAACAAAAGCATCCGGAATTTCCGCAAATATTGTGGCTGCCATAAATGCAGCAAAGAGTCGCAAGCCGCAACAGCTGTCGACGCAGGATCGTATCCAGGATCTGTTGCAAAAGAAACAGGTGCTCAAGGGCACTGTTACGCCCATTGGCGTCAATGGTGTCAAAATGAATTATGGTCCTCCGCCAAAGGATGCTATTGAGCGTGCCTGCACTATGAAGGAGGAACTCTTACGTCGTATCGAGCGTCTCGGCGCCCGATTGCCGCCGAACACACTCGATCAACTGATCGATGAACTGGGCGGTCCGGACAATGTTGCCGAAATGACGGGAAGACGCGGCCGTGTCGTCCAGAGTGATGATGGTTCCATTCAATACGAGTCGCGCACCGAATCCGACGTGCCGCTGGAAACATTAAACATAACAGAGAAGCAACGCTTTATGGACGGCCAAAAGGATGTGGCCATAATTTCAGAGGCCGCATCCAGTGGCATTTCTCTACAAAGCGATCGTCGTGTATTCAATCAGCGACGACGTGTCCACATTACATTGGAATTGCCGTGGTCAGCGGATCGGGCAATTCAACAATTTGGACGCACCCATCGCTCCAATCAGGTGAATGCACCCGAATACATATTCCTCATCTCGGATCTGGCCGGTGAGCGGCGGTTCGCGTCGACTGTAGCTAAGCGTCTAGAATCGTTGGGTGCCCTCACCCATGGTGATCGCAGGGCGACAGAGACCCGTGATCTCTCGCAGTTCAATATCGATAACAAGTATGGCAGACAGGCGCTGGAGACCGTTATGCGGACCATAATGGGCTATGAGACGCCGCTGGTGCCGCCACCAACCGATTATAGCGGTGAATTCTTCAAGGATATCGCCGGCGCACTTGTTGGCGTTGGCATCATTGTCAATACAGAGAGTAATCCGGGCGTTCTCAGCCTCGACAAGGACTACAATAACATATCGAAGTTTCTCAATCGCATCCTCGGCTGTCCGGTCGATCTACAGAATCGACTATTTAAATACTTCACTGACACAATGACGGCCATCATCAATCAGGCGAAGCGTGGCGGTCGCTTCGATCTAGGCATTGTTGGTGAGTTTTATCAAAAAGAGAAATAGATAATAGGAAAAGGCGCAGAAGAAAATCCAAAGAACAAAACAGATTGAACTTTAAGTGTGTAATTAGCGAGAGTTCTGATTAACTTGTAAAGTTACCATACTATTAGCTTATTCGCTTTCTGTCACACACACACACAACTCCGTTCTCTCTCTCTTCCATTCAGATTTGGGTGCTGCCGGAGAGAATGTTACGCGAGTGCGTCAGGTGCGTTTCATGCGCAAGCATGCCACAGGTGTTGCACCCACGGAGCTGCACACGGTGCGCGTGGAACGAGGCATGATCTGGCAGGAGGCCATCGATAAGTAAGTATATTATCCCTTCCCTTGTCATCTTATTATTCGACATTGTCACTGTAAAAACCCTTGCCAATAGATATGCGAATCTGTTCAATGAATACGAGGGCTTCTATACATCACATCAGCTGCGCAATTCGAAACGTACTTCGATCCTGGTTGTTGTCTTGGAACAGCATCAGACTCGCGGCTCGGGTAATGCCATCGATGCGGACAACAATAGCAGCAGCAGCAAGGACAGCAGCAAACATAAAAAGCGATCGCCTAGTAAGAAGGAGATCATGTGCCAGATTTACAGGCCCAACACTGGACTACAGGTGCGGCACGAATCGCTCGCCGAACTGGAGAAAAAGTATCGCAAAGTTGGCCTAGCCGATGCCGAACCGCATTGGACCGAACAGTACGATGCCTCGGTGCACACCTGCTCCCATGCCTACTGGAATGGCAACTGTCGCAACGTCAGCCTAGGCAATGATTGCGAGGTATATACACAACACACACATATATGTATATATTCGATATATATTTTTAATTTCAGGTTGGTCTACGTCAGCGCTTGTACCACGTGCTCGCTGGGTCGGTGCTGTCCGTTTGGGGTCGGGTTGAGCATATATTAAATACGCGCTCCAACAGCAAGATGCAAGTGATACGCATGAAGACAATCGAGGGGGAGAAAATTGTCGGCACAATGATACCAAAATCATGCTTCGAGCCACTGATGAGCGATCTGCGCAGCGATTCCGAGAAGCAGGAAGAGTTCAACTTTTGAATATATTAATTTTAATTCACCCACCAATTGCAACAACAACAGCCACAAACTTGTCGCAACAGCCACTTGTGTCTCTTCCATTTGAAACAATATACAACACGCTAGAGCTGCTGCTTCTTTTTACTATTACTTTACTATTATTATTATTACTTAACTATTATTAATATTACTTTACTATTAATATTATTATTACTTTACTATTATTATCATTACTTTCATATTTTTATTATTACTTTACTAATACTATTATTACTTTACTATTATTATTATTTACTTTATTATTATTATTATTACTTTACTATTATTATAATTATTACTTTACTATTATTATTACTATGTTAAAGGGTGCTATACCCATTTTTCCTTACCACAAATTGTTTTGAATTAATCGTAATTATCACCTCGTACATGAGTCAAAATGTATTTGCAAAAAAAAAAAAATAATAATAATAATAATAGCAACGAAGAAATGCTAACCTAAAAAAATTCCTTTTTTTTTTATATATATGTGTGCCTCTCTCAAGGAACACATACAAAAACACTTCTTAAAAAAGATTTAGTGAAAAAAAATGAAAACGCTTATTATATGGACTTTTCTTCTTAATGATTTAAATATTTAATAATTTAATTATGTTAAGTACACACACACACCTAAGGTAGTATATAAAATTATACCACAAGAAAATGTTAAATATTTATTGCGATTATGTTTTAGTTACATATACACATACATATTTATTATGTAGGTAAACATCTCTCCATTTATCATTTTTAATTTAAGTTCCTTTTTAATTTGTTTTTAAGTTCAGAATTTTTCTATGTATAAAGTTGCAGCGCAGCGCGCAGCTATTTGCTAGTTGAAGTGAAACAGAAAAACAAATAAATAAATAAAAAACAAAATAAATAATAAAAAACAAAAGCAGAAATATAAAAGCCACAACCGAAGGCAAAAATTAAGAGTTAATGTTTAAATTTTTTTTGGTAAAAAGTCAAACGTCAGTTTGTAATTAAGGTCGTCTATCTGTAATAACTAATTTAAGTTTAGCCATTAAAGGTGTTATTATAAAACTAATTAGCATATACATACAAAACAATATTAATCGCGAAAAAGTGACATAAAACAAGAACTTAAAAACAAAATACACAATAATTTCAATTCGTGTTTTTTCTTTATTGCCTGCAAACTTCAAAAAATTCAGTTGCGTAAATTCCATGAACTGAGTTTCACAAAGTTGGAGCTATAAAAAGTTTATTATGCGGTGTTTTTTTTTATAACCAGAACCCAATGAATATGGTTAAAAAGCTTATAATGGGTTTGTGCATATGTACGTAACAGGCAGAAGGAATCATCTCAGATGAAATTTGGTTTATTTTATGCAAAGCTGCATCCATTTCTCGATTATCGATACATTTTAATTTCCGATAGCAATAAATTACAAAATTTTAAAGGAAAAATGTCCCAATCATCAGCCACAAGCATTTTCTGTACGCAAGCGCAGGTGTGAGAAAGAGATGGCATGATAATCGATGCGAGGGCATGTGTATTCTGAATATCGCTGCTACATACAATAATGTACGTATATATGCATGTGTTTCTAGCCAGCCAGTTAGGGATCATTTCGTTTTTTGTGAATAAAAATATGCGGTGCATTCATTTTTTTTACACTTGCTAAAAGAAATTACTTTGCCTGCTCATATCTTAGTGCATAACTTTTTAAAGTTAAATTAGCCAATAAAATTAGAATATTGTGAACATATCGTAGTGGAGATCACTCAATTCATTCTTATTTAAAAATTCTGCATTAAAAGTTAAAAATACAAGTTTTTTTATTTAAACTGGGGATTTTAAATTAAATCAAGGACTTCACGTTTAAAGTTTTTGTATGGTAAGACTCATATTAAAATTTTTATATCTTCGCTAAAATTTGTCCAAGTTTACTATCTATCAACATATTCAAGCCCTTTTTATACTCAGATACCGAATGTCTAATATTATATTGGTTTTGTGAAATGTTCGTCATGCTGTCTGTCCGTCTGTTAATTTGTATGAATGCAATTTTTTCGACACCCTTAGAGAAAGGGAATGAAACCTGGAACATATTACTGGACTGTGCCCTCGTCAGACAATATGTAAAAATTGAAGGACTATGTCCACTAGGAGGCTAATAAATCGATAATCCGAAATCGATAAAGCCCCATATCTGCCACAATTTTAAGGCTACAGTTATCAAAATTTGTTGATTGCTTGTTGACGGTGTTCTTCAACGACTGCTCTAAGAGATTGCTCAAGTATGAACATGAAACGTTGTTAGATTTTTAGATATCCCAGAGGACCAGTTAAATAACAAAACAGCTAATGGGACCTGCTCGTCAGAACAGACCAGTTTGATTCTAAGCGTCATCTCATCGTGAGTGGCCTCGCCCACTCCGACTCCCTAAGCCAATACACCTGTTTGTGAAAATCGATAAGACGATATATCTCACATAATTTGCAAGCTAGGCTCAGCGAATTTGAAAGGTATATTGCTAGTAACACCATTCAAAACTCAGTGAAAAAAATGTTGGACCGGCTCCCTGAATATTTCGTAATTTAGGAGATACAGTTACCAAATTTTAAAGGAACGTTATTATTAAAAGGCACACCCAGCCTGTTCTTTGATACATGTTATCAGCTGGTATAATGTATGGTATCAAAGTATTTTGCAATCTGACAGCAACGTTCTTTCTTGTTTAAATTCGATTGGGGAATTCACTTTTTAAGTTTTTATTGCAAATTTAAAATGTTTGCCACCATATTGTATGCAATTTACCAAACAGGCAACGCCTATTTTGTCTATATTCATTTTCGCATTGTTCCTTAATTCATATGTACTCAAAACTGAATATCATCACGGAATGTAAAACTCAGTTTTAGACCGCCGAGTAAGACGTGTCGTTTTTTCCAATAAATATATTGATTGCTGCAAATATCGTTATCTCTCTTTTAAATGATGTTC
This sequence comes from Drosophila dives, assembly GCA_035042365.1. Taxonomy (NCBI): domain Eukaryota; kingdom Metazoa; phylum Arthropoda; class Insecta; order Diptera; family Drosophilidae; genus Drosophila; species Drosophila dives. Next base: position 31,301 of record JAWNLJ010000005.1, on the reverse strand, counting down.
AAATTTAAGTTTTTGGCTTAAATTCAAACTGTTATATCTCCGGCAATAATTGTCGAAAGTCAAAACATTATAAACATTGAATATTATGAAGACCTTTTTACGTCATTTTGAAATTAAATCGAGAAATTCACGTGTTTATGCTGTTAAATCTTTGTGACTTTTAATAATTTAATTCTTCATCAAAAGTGGAAAATACTTATTTTTGAAATTCAATCTAGCCATCAAATCAAACTGTTAAGTTATCGCTAATAATTGTCCAAAGCCTAAATTCTATTAAACATTATATTTTTGTGAAAATTAGTTCTACATCAGAAGATGAAAATACTTATTTTTGACATTTAAATGAGGAATTGTCATTTTAGTTTTTTGTTTGGAAAACTCAAATTAAAACTGTTATATAATCGCCAATAATTATCCAAAGTCAAAATTTCTTTCAACATTATGAAGTCTATATAAATCTCGAAATATTTTCGACAATATTTTTTTTTTGTTTTATATTAATAGTTTTGATGATTATAATAAATAGATTTGAAAGTGACTACGTTAGATGTGATTTTGTCGTGGCATATCAAGTATCTTTCAAAAGTTGCATTCGTGTTTCAGATAACGGAGATTATGACACGCTGAAGATGCTCAAATACGTCCAACCTAATTGATAATGCTTCAATGGCGATGAGAAACCGTTCAAAATTGATTTGTTTGTTTAAACTATCAGCCAATGTATGCTTGGTTGATTGTTTGAAAATTCTTTCAGACACGTCATTCTGCTTTTTCATATAGAATTGAAAATTGATTTCGTAACAAATCGAGGAGATAATCTTCGTTGCTCCTGCTTTGCTTAACGTTTCTTAATAGCATATCAGCGTGTTCTCTGGCCTTTAACCCATATACATATACTCTACCAATTAAGCCCAAAGGAGCTCTAGTGTTGCGTAGTTATCCTTATCTTGTTTTGAATTATTATATTGTCATTCGAATTCGAATTCATTCGAATTAATTAAAATCATTACGAATTATTTTTAGCTTTGAGACATTACATTATTAAAAAATATTTATTCACCTATTCTTATTTTTAAATTTTTTTTCTGTTTGTGGCTCATATTTTTTATTGTAATGATCATATGTAGCACTATGCATCGATATTCCATTTTTATTTTCGAATTGTGCTCTTTCAAAATGCTTCGCCACCGAATTGGCACAAGCTTTCCAAAGATCTCCATTGTGAGATGCTCTTGCTAAAATATCTGCTGTTGAGCACGGAATTAATTAATTTTCGCCTTGTAGTCTTTTGCTTGAAATAGTTCATAAATTTCCTTTAAGGTAATGAAAGTTGTGCTGTTGTCGCTCTAAATATTCTGTGGGCGACTAAGTCGCTCTATGCAGCGTTTTAATGTCCCTATAAATTCAGGCGACGTATCAGGTACCACCATAAGTGAGCTCCTTTTGTTGCAAATCAAACGAATACGCAAATATTTGATTATCTATTATTTTTCCCTTAATCTATCCCTTTGTTCAAGAAAGGTCTAGTTCGTATAACTCGATCATTTAGTAAGTTGCCCATTAATTGGTTAATCGGATTGTTTTACTACCTGAGAAGTCAACTGTTTCATTCTCACTAGTCTACCTTTTTGGCGTATTATAGCTAACAATCCATGTAGACCTACATGCAAATGTTTTGTATTCATATGACCATAAAAATTGGGTTGAATATAGGAAAAACCTGATTACCATATAGGTTTTTCCTATATTCAACCCAATTTTTATTGTGCTCTTTTCTACAGTTGGCAATAAGAAGTAGAACATTTGCTAGTAAATTGTGCAAAAACTTAAAGGTTTATTTTATATAGGCGTTTAACTGTTAATACTTTCATACTTTTTTATTTTTAAAATCTCTTAAAGTAGAATTTCTTGGTCAGTGATCGTATAAGTGACATTTTCAAAAGTGTAGGCCCATTATACAACATTTTATTTCTTACTCCTATAGATATTATGTATGTTGATTTTTTTTTGGGCCTACGTATTTTCAGTTTTTTTAATTTAAATTGTGTTAACCCTGTAGGAAACAAAGGTTTTAAGTGTTGCTGGCGCATGGTTATAATCTTAATTTGATGCTGCTATATTTATTAAGATTTATGAATTTACGCTAATGGTTTTAATGTAAACCACCGCTCCATAGACATTAATTGATGCATCGCAGAACCCATGGAGCTGTATTTTGCTTGCATCATTAACTATCAATATTGATGGTATCATAATACTGTTTAAAAATGATATTATTTTATTGAGGGTTTTGTGGACTGCGACCTAATTGATCTATTGTGCCCCTTCTTAGCTTATAGCTGCTCCATCAACCACAGTTCCTGAACGAATGTAAGGATCTTTGATTGGTCGAGGGCTGCTATGTCTTTGACATTCATAACATGCATCCCTAGGATGCGGCATCTTCTCCTGGCAAGGGCGATGCATTTTGTTAGGATGTGAGTTGAAGACTCCTCCGCGATCTCACAAAACCTGCATTGACTGCTGCTACAGATACTCATTTTGGACAGGTAGCTTTTTAATCTACAATGTCCTGTCAGTAGACCGACAAGTATCCTTAGCCTATTCCTGCCCATGGATATTATTTGCTTAAATCGTTTATGATTATAGCCGCTTAAAAGACATTTGGCTTGTCGGAGTCCCGGTGCTTCCTCCCAGCTTCGTAGTCTCCTTTGCCTTTCTTCAATCCTGAGTTGCAGCCGTATTGTGTGTTTACCTATGCCACAAATCGGTTCAGGCCCTATAAGGGGCCTCTCTGCACCCATTCTCGCCGGCTCATCCGCTGCTTCGTTCCCTGCTATATCCCTGTGCCCGGGGACCCACCTTATGGTGAGTCTGTTATAAGCCCTGAGTTGGTCAAGCTGGGATCGTACCTCTTGGACTAATTTTGAAGTTACCATCGTCCCATTTATAGCATTTATTGCTGCTATATTATCTGATAGGATAGATATATCCGCATTCCGATAGTTGCGCTTCAAATTAAATTCCGCACACCTCTCAATGGCACACACCTTAGCTTGGAATATGCTGGTGTACATCCCCAGAGATTCATGGTATAATATCCGAGGACCCACCACTCCCAGGCCTGTTTCCTGATTGGTGAGTGATCCATCGGTATATCATTTTATGGTGTGCGGTTTCATAGGATGGATTTCATTTTATGATGTCCATCCCTTTTTGCAACTTGTTTGAACTTTGAAATTCCGCTCGAATATATTTTCTGGCTTCATTTTATCCATAGGTTGTAACAGGAGGGGAAGTTCATCTGAAAGAAGTTGGGCATCTTTATGACTCAGTATGTGTCTGCTCCCAACTCCTTCTGCTGGCATCCTTAAGATTGTAGCATTCTGTTGGAGCCTTATGGAGTGGTGGAGTGGCGTGAGCTCCATTAGGGCTTCCTGGGCCATTGTAGGGCAGGTGCGCATTGCCCCTGTCATTCATACGCAGGCCATTCTCTGCAATTTTTGCAATTGTTTCTTTACGGTAGCTAACCGTGCTCTATCTCCCCATGCTATCACTCCATAAGTCAGCATGGGTCTTACAAACATTAGGTATAACCATCTGATTATCTTTGGTGACGTACCCCATGATTGCCCTGCTATGCTACGACATGTATATAGCGCTCTAGAGCACTTCATTATCGTGTTTCGCACATGGGTGCCAAAGTTTAACCTGCTGTCAAATGTGACGCCGAGGTATTTTACCTTCTTGCTTATCTCTAATAGGCTCCCTAAAAGCCATATCTGTTTCATCCTCTGTAGCTTATACCGTCTAGTAAAGGGGACAATGACTGTTTTAGTAGGGTTTAGGTTGAGTCCAACCTCCCTACACCAGTCACTCGTGATCTTTAACCCTAACTGGGCTATGTCACAGAGTGCTTCTTCGTATTTGCCTCTTGCTATTATTACAATGTATGCAATGTAATGTCGGGGCTGCCTTTAGTGGTTAAGACTGTTACCGTGCTGTTATGCGTCGATGCGTTGGCCTGTCTGGACCGCAACAATGCAAGTATCCACCTGCTGGTAGTTGGGTCCAGACCCCTCCTCGAGAGAGTGGCTCCAATCGCATCGTACGAAGTATTATTAAACGCTCCTTCTATGTCTAGAAAGGCACATATTGTTACTTCTCTGTTGTCAACTGCCACATCTAAGGCACGCCGCAGCTGCATGCATGCTGCGTTGGATGCAGCGTACTTTGCTTCAGCAGACTGCTTTTGATGTTATAGTCCACCAGATTTTCCAACGTTTTCAGTAAAAACGATGTTATGCTGATGATTTCTGGAGGACTTTGGGTTGGTGAGATCTTTTTTCCCTGCCTTGGGGATGAAGACCATCCTAGCTCTACTCCAAGCGATTGGTATATGTCCGAGCGCAAGGCTACTTGGTAGCGTTTTCCTAATACGAGAGAGGAGCAAGTCCTGACCCGTTTGAAGAAAAATTGGCACTATGCCGACTATTCCGGGAGATTTATAGGGTTGAAATGTACCTATTGCCCATTTCAATCTCTCCACGGTGACTGTCGACTTGGCACATGCCCAGTCGTCAGTCGACGGTCCATACCAACCTCCACTGTTGACCGCGTCATTTTGAAGGGGTGTACTGCCTAGAAAATGCGTTTCAAACAGGAGCTCTAGCTTTTGGATATCATTGCTTGTAAATGAATCATCTTTACGTTTGTATGAAACACGTATAGGGTGTAGTCAAACAAGATGAGACGACGTTTAGAATCGAACTGATTTGCTCTGACGAGCTTTCCTTTATTTATACAAAAATCTTAAATCTAAGTACATGGCGTCGCCTACTACGACTCCATGTGTTGTAAGGTGAATTTATGTGCTGTAAGGAGGCCTTGTGATTTCTGCCATTAAACACTAGCTGAGCCTGCTGCGTCGCATGTTCAAACTTGAACATTCTCCGGGGGGGCCAAATATAATTTTAATTATTTCCCTCTTTTTTACATATCTTTTTGTTAAGTGATTGTTGCTGCCGCCATGTTGCCACGTGGTATTTTTCACGGAGTTTTTGCTCTTCTTCTGTTGTTGCTAACGGACATACATATTGATCGCCCGTTTTATCTGGCCGTTACTTTTCTTAATTTTGAATACTCTGGCTTTATTGTCTTTTCCTTTCACTGTATCTATTATTTTACCCATTGGCCATTTTCCTGGGTGTGTATTTTCGTGTTTGATTAATACCACCTAACCCTCCTTAAGGTTTTCTTTTTCACTGCGCCATTTTGTTCTTTTTTGCAGCGATACCAAATAATCCTCTTTCCATTTTTTCCAAAACTCTGAACTCATTCGCTGAATGTATCTCCATCTATCGAGCGATCCTATTTGTTTATGCACAAACATATTTTTTGGAGCGGTAATAAGTGGCCTACCCACTAAGGAATGTCCAGCGGTGAGGACGTCATCCGTCTCATTCTCATTTTCCATAGAGATTAATGGACGTGAGTTCAGCACAGCCTCTATGCGACATAGCAGTGTCGAAAACTCCTCATATGTGCAGCTGTTGTTACCAAGAATCCGCCTTAGATGGTATTTCATCGATTTACCGCCAGCTTCCCACAATCCACCAATGTGGGGGCTCCCCGGGGGAATAAAATGCCAAGTTATGCCATCTTTTTGTAATATCGGTGCTAATTTAGCGTTGCTCAAAATAGCCGCTTCCAGATCGATATATAGTTTCCTTGCTGCTCCAACGAAATTTGTCCCATTATCGGAGTACAGGTGCTGGCTCTTGCATCGCCTTGCAAAAAATCGATTCAAGGCTTCTAGAAATTTATCTGTGGTCATGTCACTGACCACTTCTAAATGGATAGCTTTTGTTGCCATACAAATAAAGACGCAGACATATCCTTTATAATTTTTGACCTCGCATCTTAGAGCATCTAATTTGAAATGGTCCAGCATAATCTATGCCCTTTGCATGAAATGGAAACTCTCCGCTCACTCTATATACAGGCAGGTTTCCCATGAGCTGGTTAATAGACTCCTGCCTGTATAAAATTCCTCATTACTTTGATTCCACCGTGCAGGGTAATTTTGTGCGCTCTATCAATTAGTAGCCAAGACAAATGAGATTTTCCGATGATTATGGGATGTTTCATTTTGTATGATAATGTCGAGTTTTGTAGTCGACCTCCAACACTCAGGACGCCCTCGTTGTCCAGAAACGGGTAGAGTGGTAAAAGTTTATTCCTTGTCTCCAAACCTTTATTGTTCTGTAGTTGACGAATTTCTTTTCCAAAGTCCAAATGTTGTTGAAGCTTTATTATTGTCAACTTTGCATTATTCCAAAGGTTAGCGTCTGTGAACGGTGATTTTGAGACTGTCTCCCGAAGCCTTGATATGAATCGTAAAATATTAAAGATTACGCTTTCCAGTCTCAATAGACTTGAGTATTTTGTTAGCAATCCTATTAGTGGATTGTTTTCATTAAATATTGTAGCGACTATGACAGGCTCCTCTTCTTGGTTTACTGGCCATTCGCTGACAGGCTGAGTTAGCCAGTTAGTTTTTGGTGAGATTCCTCTTGAAGCTACGTCTGCGGGATTATCTGCTGATTTCACGTACCTCCATTTTACCAATGGTAGATGCTTCGAAATGTCATCCACCCTGGTCTTTACAAATCTATCCTTACTGCGCCTATTTGTGATCCATGCTATTGTTATTTGCGAGTCGTTCCATGCGTTGACTTGAATTTGACAGTTCATTGTAGACGACAATTGAAACAGTAGTTTAGCCACCAGCTGAGCTGCACATAGCTCTAACTTTGGGATGGTTTTTCTGTTCTTAATCGGATTTACCTTGCTTCTGGCTGCAAGCAGGATAACTTAGCTACCCACTTTTGCATACACTACGGCAGCGTATGCCTTCTCTGAGGCGTCGCAAAATCCATGAAGCTCAATGTGTGTTATACATGTGCTTCCAATCCAATGCGGAATCCGTATGCCTGCTAATGCTGGTAGCTCATTTGCAAAGTTGCACCAAACGTCTGCCAAGCATTTCTCCAGTTCAGTGTCCCACGTGAGCGGCATTTTCCATAGCTCCTGCATAAAACAATTTCCCTGCATTGTTACCGGGGTTAACCATCCTAATGGATCAAATATCCTTGCAAGTTGAGACAGCACTGATCGTTTTGATTTCCGACATATTTCCACTCGGGATTGACGCAATTATTCTTTCATCGTTGGAGACCCATTTTCGTAGATTCATTCCTCCTTTGTTCATGACATTTTTTTCCTGAATATCCGTACAGTCTTCTATTGTGTTAGCTCCAGTCATCAAGTCATCCATGTAAAAATCCATGTCATCCATGTTCCCAAATCGGAAGCTGACTTGGTGACCGCGCTCTACTATCGCGTCTCTGAATAGCTCATCTATCCCGATAACTAGAAGGGCTCCTCCACCCTCATGCCTCCTGGATATCACCTTCCACGTGTTTATCTCTATCCCATTCTGGCTTCTTAGCAAAGCCAGTAGGGATTCGGAGGTTCTGTCCTCACTTCTTGGACAGTATATTGTGATGTAGTGGGGTGATGGTATTTCATCGCCCACTTTGCGGGGTACGCATGTGTGAAATGTCGACGCTATGGTAATTCATTTTATATCTTCTTCAATGTTTCTACCAAATCTGAAATAATTTTTGGTGCGATAATAAATTTTTGTTTACAAGCTTTTCAGAATTGGAAACTCATTCCTAGTTGTAAATGTTCCGTCAGAAATTCAGTAAACTAAACTTTAATTGTTGAATATCTATTTAATTTCTACTCCAAAGAGTAGAGTAGAGTAGTACCTTCGGTCACCTAGCATTTCAGACCCATGGATTTTTGATTGTGAATCTTTAAATGGTAATAGAATCTTATTTCCCATCTCCATGCTTAGATAATTTTCTATGGAAAATCTTTCTGTTGTAAGTTTTAGGCGACTAGTTTTTTATTTCATCTATTTTCCAGAACCTTATAATTTGTACATCTAATCTATCGGATTCCGATGTTACTGTAGCACAAAGCTTAGGCGTATGGCTTATGGTTATTTCATTAACGAAGTATCCAAATACTGTATTTTGTAACCTTATTTGAGCTTCATTCAAAATATCAATGTTTTTAATGCCCTAAAATATTTCTATTCCAAAAAACATATCAACACCTTTTGGGATATTAAGCTGGGAATCAGCCTTAATTTTGGAAAGTATCTCCAATATCTATATTTTGTTTCGAAAATTCGGGTAAAACTATTTTTCTACCAATATAGTTATGTAAGTTGAGGTTTTTTATTTTAAATTCTTATAATCTCATCAACCTATGTAGTATTACCAGACATGCTTTCTCTACTTGCCTGAGAGTAGGCCATTAACAGCGAATTCCCGCTATCTCTTCCGCAAACACTCTTGGTGTATCCACCACCCTTTAGGAACATATGGAATTTTTAATAAATTTTCATATGAACGAAAAAACAAGTGTTTTATTGTGCACTGAGTCCACGAATATTATTCTCCCCAAATACACAAGATCACGGATATTGTTTCCCTCGAACAAATTCTGAAGGAAGAAATCACAAAACCATCTATAGATGTTTGAATTTTGTTTACTTCTTAACCCAAGTTTCTTTTTAATGCGTATGGCCAAAACGATTTAACTTGTAAACCGCTATCAAGTAACACCCTGCAATAATACCATTTTTTTTAAAATATGTTTCTGGCTTTTTGCGGAAGCACTTTTATTTATAACTTTAGCATCTTCTTTATGCAACAGATTATGGTGATTTTTGGCGCAATTTGAGTTTTTGGTTAATTGTGTATTGTCCTGCATTTGGGGCTATGGGTTAGAGCTTACATTCTCTTATATAGTTTTGTTACTGATTGATTGGCTCTAATTGATGAAATAGCTCCTTGAAAGTTTTTCATTCTTAAAAAACTACGAAATGTCTATTTTAAAAAACACGAATGGCTATTTTCCATGTTGGATAATTAAATTTTTAATATTTTTTCACGGTCTTCAAATACTACTACTACTACTACTATACTACTACTACTTAAAGCTATTTACAATTATTATTATCCTACTTAGCACATTATCTAAGTAAATATCTACTTCTGCAAATGCTTCAAGACTGATGACTTATGGCGCTCTCAGACGCCTTCCAGGAAAGCAAAACTTTTCAGCTCCCAGAAAATTATGGAATTGCCGAAAGAGCTTAATTTGAAACAACATGATAAATCCTACTAGGTCCGAACATAAGTGTGTAAGAGAGATTAAAAACTTGTTCTCGAATCTATGGGTGGAGGTGATTGGCCGCTCTTAATTCGTGGATTGATTTGTCTGGTTAATTCTCATAACAAACAGTACTGATATATATTAAAAATATATATTTAGGACTATCAGTATATAACCTTCACTCGTCTATCTCATTGTAAGGGCATTAACTTCTTAAAAAGACAAATTGCATCAAGCAATAATGAGATAATGAGAGTAATAACAGGTCTGTGATGCCCTGAGATGTCCTGGACTCCACGCGCGCTTCTATTAAAATATCAACTTGTATTTCCTACGTCTAGGGAAACTGCTGAACCACATTTATGCTTAGGATTGTGAACAGAAACTGTTTCCATGAACTCACATTGATAACGTCCATGCACTTTATTTACACCGTCGCTCGCTGATATTCATTAAACTATTTAAGCCTCCGGACATAATCACTGCGTCGCCTTGTGTGTTGCGATTGTTTCGCAAAAGTTGCCCGAACATGATTTTTAAGAGAAAATTAAAGACGAACCTGCGAAAAGATCATTATTGTATAATGTCCCTTACCGTTACTAAGTCAAATGTCATATTTTGTGAGAAAACACATATTATATTTTATGTTAATTTACGAGTACACAAATGCGATTGGATATCCATTGTTGTTAAATACGCAGCCATGGCTCCGCTTCTCGTTATTAATATTCCTTTGATTGCCTGACTCAAAATTTGTTTCTGCATCCACTTCTTCAGAGCCGCATTCTACACTGGCTGTTTGTGCCTGCTCATTTGATAACATAAATTAATCAAATATCGCTAAATCTCTGTTGTACAAAGCAGATCCTCCAATATCTTTTTCAAAAATATATAACATTGCTCTTTTCAATTACGTTTCCAGATTCTGGACAATATAACCGATACGCTCCTATTATTAGCGAATCTATTATGACGTACTCGCAACCCTTTGGACTGAACTTTTTATTGTGCCATTTGTAGAGTGCAATCACTTTGTTGCCGAATATTCTAAAATGTGACATGTTTGAATTTTGACCGTTCCACATTTCATATAACGTGTTGTTTATCAACGTCGTCTTTGAACTATTGCGCAGATAATTTGCGGTCCGTACTGTCTCTCCCCATAGGGTCTCTTTCGCATCAGAATATATCAACATACTCATGGTCACCTCGATCAGCCTGCAATTTGCGCGTTCTGCAACAACGTTCTGTTGCGGGTATTACGGTACCGTTAGCTATTACCGCAATGTTTTCGGCAAACACCACAAAGTCTTTTAACTCCTTTAGTAATTGGTCTCGCGACTTCAAGATATACAATACACAGAAGTATAACGCGTTTAATCGACAATAAATGTCGCAAGGTACCGCGATCTTCCGGCAGACGTTGTGTTGATTGGTCCGCATATGTCGGAATGCACAAGACTTAACTTAACTTTTGTGTGAGTCTTAGATGACCTTGGGAACGATTCAAATCAGGTTTCAGATCTATGTTTTGTTTGATCGATTTCACAACCTCGTGATTTGCCATTTTTCTTAAACTTGCTTAGGTGGCCCGGACGATTATGCCATTTTAACAATTCGCTGCGATTTTAATTCGATGCAAAAATACCCCGAAATTACACAAGTGTAATTCCGTCGGTTCTTATGAAAATTTTTTTTTAGTTAGAGGACTTTTTATCCTTGTGCATTTAAAGTCAAATAATTACGATTTATCACAATTGAGAAATGGCGCCGATGTCCAGACACCAAATCGGTTAATATTACTCTCTGCACTCGCAAATATAGCCGACGATAGATATTTTTAAATTATATCGATTATCAATTAACAATAAATTTAGAACCATTTCGGACTTCGTGTATTTTTCGATCAATCTTGTCAATCTTGTAACCGGTTCATGTACCAGCAGCAAAGTTTCGTTCCAATCGGTACTTGGAACAAATTAAACTAAACGAAGTGAAAATGCTTGGTTTATATACAACATTCTTAAATCGAATTGTTATTTATATAGCGGCCAAAACCAAAAAAATCATTGAAACACGTCTAGTTTTTTTTACTTTATTTAGAAAAGGGAATGATTAAACCTCATTCTTAATTTTAATGTTAAATACATAGTTGCATTTTAGTTTACACATGTTATATTACTGTTTTAGTACAACATTACTACTGGCCCGTTATTTACATTACTACAAGCCTGCTAAAGTGTGTGCGGTTTCCGAATCATCGGAACCATAGCACATTTCGATGGATGCGAAATGTCCAGTTAGTAGCTTCAATAATATCACTCCCTTCTCTCGGAGCAACTATAACGTCGAAGGTCCTTATTAGTGTGCATTTTCTGAAAATATTGGCCATTAGTGCCACATAAAAAATTTCGCAGCTCGTGGAGCGATATCATTGTGCTTCTTGTGCCTTACAAGCTCTTTAATCCGATGCGTCGTCAATATCAGCCAGTGAACTCAGCTGCATGTGAAAGTTGAAAGCTGCTCCAAATTTTTCGCGAAATCGGGTGATCTTGCCTTGCGCGGCAGAATACGCCCTGGAGCACTTTGAGTTGCAGCGACTTTGTACGCAAATTTCATCGCTGCACTCCACGAATGTTGTTGAGCATTTCAGTTTCCAGCAATCAGAATCTTAGGACCAAGCTCATTTATGAGACTTATGAAGTATTATATTCCCACACAAAACGCGGTGGCTGAAACTGTGAAGGTCCAAAGGCAATAGAACCAAAATGAATGGAAAACTTTTTTGTATATATATTAAATATTTTGGAACGTGTGGAATCGGAGCACGCACGAGTAAAGGTGATATAATAAAACCGATGCAAGAAAAAAATGTAACATGTATATTTCGAATTTTTTTTAATGCACAGCTGCTTGTAATTAAATGTGCCGACAGAAATTAATAAAATTACAATGAAATTAATAAATTAAATAAAATTGTTAGTTATTTGAATTTAATTATTAATTTGGCTTATGAAAAGTAACTATTTGTTTTATAAATAAATATTGTCATATGCGATAATGATCGGACTGTTAAGAGTCGGAACGTGCATAAACAAAAGTATTTTATCACCGCAGCCCTGAATGTGGCGATGTAACTACAATAGCAGCTGACTATGCCATTTAATTTAATTATGTTTTTTTCTTCTAGTGATTTAGTTGATTTAGTGGTGTAGCAATACACATAATTATTATAATTATTGCAACTTACAAATATTGCGTTGTCAGTTTTAAACGGCTGTTGATGATTTAATAATAATGAAGTGGAAAGCACAATTTTGAGCCGCTTGAACTTTGCTCATGCAGCTGCAAAGAAGTGGCGGCTGAGAAAAAATGTTTTCACTTTCACTTCGAACACATTTCTCAATACACTTTGCGGATCTTCACGATGCGAAGTGCGGATTACCTTACGATATTATGAGAAAACTGAAGGCCAGTATTTGGCGATTCATTAACTTGTTTTCCTGGAGTTGGAATACCCACCGGTGCGAGCTGGGCCGAACGGAGTTGATTCAAATGATAAAATCCGGCTCGAAGGACCAAATGTGTAGTTGGGCAGAATTCTTTTCCACCAACATTTTTTTTTTCAGGACACTTATTTTTTGTATTGCTTTTTATTTTAAACTGATTAGCTTTGTGCTGCTTAAACTAGTTCGATCGAAATATTCCTTATGTTGTTGGTGGATGCACTAAAGGAGTTTGCGAAAGAGCGAGCGGCAGTTCACTGTTGATGGCCTACTTTCGCTTATGACCAATATATGATCCGAGCAGCACGTCTGTACGTCCCAAGCACTTAGTAAAATCCGACGCATCTGTCCAACCAAACAGAACGATCGCTTTTTCACATATGCGATATGAGGAACGAAACACATTCTCTCGCTCAACACATTTTCAAGGTATTTCACCTCCTTCTCATATTTCAGGCTGACGCCATTAAGTCTGATAGTTAGATTTCAACGAAGTGAAAATCTGGCCTTGAGCAACATTATCACGGGTTTGTCCATTGCCAGACTGACGCCATTACTAAGACTTCTCTCATTTACAACACGCAAGAACGCGATTGCCCCTCATCCGAACATTTACATACTCGTTCAAGCTGCCACAGCCAGGAATCCTTCATGCGGGCAACCACACACAACATTCTTACTTAAACTTTCGTTCCGCCCTACAGCACACGGACGTCTGTCGGAAAAAAAGCTCGCAACCTCTCAGCAAGCACTGGAAGGAGACTGATGCCCTTAAGGATCCACACTCGTGCACACTTCCACTTACTGGGGAAATATTCTTCATTCTCACACTATTTATAGATTGCATAGATATAGTCTCGAATTTATTACCAGACACTCTTACACATTTCCTCAGTAAATCAAGTCCGGGAGACTTTCTCGCCTCTAACATCGAGAAAGCCCCCGCCAAAAGCGAATTAACATCATTAACCACACTAGGTGGCAGGTCCGGATAATCCGCCACTCCGCTTCAGCGGCAACACATTACTCGCCGAACCGGTAACATGCGCCTCGACGGCGAGAGTGCCAATACTCACCCTGGGCTTGTTCAAATCTCACGCCACTCCTTTTAATTTTTGCGCACGAGCAGCAACATCAATATTGCTCCCAGCGCGCAGCCCCTCCGCACTCTTACCCACTGAGTTAACAGCTGTTTCGGAAGTTGCCTTCCTCAACTACTGCTTATCCAGCACTCTCCTTCGCATTACCCCGCAATCGCTTGATGCTCCAGACGACGTTGGCGTTTCGTCATCACACACCAACACCAACGCACCCTTCACACCGAGCTCTGCCGGCCTCTTCTTGCGCGACGGAAACACACCACGTGCATTCTAAAAATAGATTTACACTAACACACGCACAGAAGCACAGAAAGGTGTATAACGTGAACATTTGCCTCGACGGCACCTCACGGTGCCAAGCACAGAATTGAATTAAGCGACGCCTGTTTGGTCGCGAAATTCCTCCTTTGGTCTATCTAAAACGACTTTCGATCTTTGGGTTCACGGCACCCTGTTAAATACGCAACATAACGTCGAGCAAAAGCTCTACCCGCATTTGGGTGTTGAACCACAGTCACCACGATACTCCCCGAAAAGTCGCAATAAATAACCAGGACAGAATAAGATTCCGCTGGCTCCTGATTCTTGTGGTACCGAATTTAAGCCTCCGGTCTTCCCTCGTATCAATTCAAGTACTTCCAATTTAAACTCCAAAACAGTAACGGGTTGGTGGCCCAAAATAGAACAGATATCACTGTTTGGATTAGAATGCGATTTGATGTAAGCCTCAAATCTCAGATGGAACAGCATACGCCATGCTTATGGACATGGTTTCCTCACTGTGAGGAGCGAGGTCTATTCATTCCTCTTCCGCATACAGCGCCATTAATAACTTACCTAAGTCAGACCGCTAGGCTGCCAGCTGATATCCCCATCAAGTGCTAAGGACAGAAGGCCGAGACATTAATGATAACTGGTCACCCGACTACTTCGCCATTGCGAACTCTTCGTATACCCACACGTGTGGAGAGTACTTGACTTACGTCAAACTCATTTAGATCCCGCGTTATTCCAAGCAAACTTAAATCATTCATTAATGCATTCTGGGCTATCAAAAAGCGCTTTTGTATGCAAGAAGCCGATAAGTTACCCTCCCATTCGTACTAGCATCCCTTCTGACCTGCCGGTCAGACCAAAACACATTTATTCAACAATCTCTTGCAATCACTAGTCCCTAAACTCTCCACATCCCTATCCACTAGCCATTCGTTCTGCAGCAACGGCAGCCGCCTCTTGAGCTTTTAGCACAGGTTTTGACGCCTGATCTTAAAGTCAAGAGAGGATACCCCTAGTAATACCTTATCAAGCAGTGGAAGGAGACTAATGCCCCTGTCGGGCGACATCAAAAGCACAATCACTCGTGCCGCTTCCACTCACTGTAGAAATATTCCTCATTCACACACTTTTTATACATTGCATAGATATAGTCTGGAATTGATTTCCAGACACTCTTACACATAAATCCGTCCATTCCGGGTGACTTCCTCTACTTTAAAAGCCCGAGAAAGCCCTTGCCAACCCACTATCCAAAAAGGAATTAACAGCGTTGACCACACTAGGTGGCAAGTCCGAATAATCTGCACTTGAGAAGAATTCATTCAGAAGTGCATTCATACAGTCCCTCCCTGCCGTTAACTAAGTGTCACTGACACGGAGGCCACTTATATCCGTTTCCTTACGTCCTTTCACAATTTGATAAGTACGACCCCGTTTCCTCAGGGTCCGAACCGATCGACGCTTCGCACTCAATTCACGCGCCCACAACTTCACTCATTTGAGATCAACCTTTCGGTGCCTCTCAAACAAGCGATCATTTACACCAGTCACGCACACGACCTGCTTATCCACATTCAATGCACTGAGTGTGCTAAGCGGAACTTGCATTGCCGCTTTCCTCACAAATACCCCATGCAGGGGCCAATTCACACCACAAGTGCGCCAGCGATTACACCCAACACTTTCACACACACTGAAGTTGTAGGTGACAACAATCTCAATAGGATTGTGGTCACTAACACCATGCCCACTCAATACACTTCATTGAACCCCATACACTTCCGTTGCTACCTCATTTACTAGAGTGACATAAATGTCACTCTGACCCATAGGACCCGCGAAAGTGTACTACTCGCTGGGTTCATTTATGACCCGGACGACTTGGGTCACAACCCACTCAACCAGCATCTCACCCCTATTATGGTTCAGATACCCAGAAATCTACGGCTCATGGGGCTCCCCAAACTTGCAGTAAACACTCACATTATTAAAACTACCAAAACCTCCGCAAAGGCTAACATAAACACCCCTGTCAATCGAACTAACAAGTGTGCATTCGATACTGACATCTTTCACTACTACAGCTGAATTGGTCATGCTCTCAGCAAATAACCGCATACCCACGGGCAATTCTCGTACGCTACCATAAGCCACATAGGGTTTCTGCAACACGGCAACAATGCTGCCTCTCCGGACAATCATTTCACCCAAATCCCACATGACTGCATAAGACTTCTGACAGTTCAACAGGAGAAGCCTGCTAGACATCTTAATCCCTCGCTACAATTGCACTGTACACAGGGCAAACCGGAGGCATCATAAGATGCTTCGACTGCTTCCCCTTCAACGCAAAATTGCTGCAATTCAGTGCATTAATACACTGAACCACGCTCCCAGGTAACGGTAGCAACCCAGTGCCGGGTCAAAACTTTGTATTTTTAACGAAAACCACTTAATGTAGCAACGTCCCACATCCAATAGAGTTTGCATGGCCAGGCCAGAACTTTCGAGGACAACATTTACCGCCATGGTAACCTCACTCACTGAACTCGTCAAGCGAAATTGCCGAGTGAACGCCCTGAACAACCACTTTCGGCTCCAGCTTTTTTTTGACGCTAACTACCAGTACTTGTACGTATGTACTACAAACTGAGAGTTTTATTAATATGGAGGGTTTCATTTCTTTGCCTAACAACACACAAACTAAAAAACAATTGTATGAGCTGAGCTATCTTTTCGATGAGCAAACCTCATCATATGAGTTTTTTTTTTGGTACTTCAACAACCTTAAAAAATTATATTTCCTTGAATAAACCTGAAAGTCGTAAGCTTGAGAATTCTGGTTGGCTTAATGGAATCGACAAACCATTTCTCTACTCCACTTAAATATCTGCTTGGATTTTGAGAATACTATAACAAAGTCTTATTTAATTCAAACAAATTGAAAGTGCTGAGTATAAATTAAAAATATTCAATATTACGTGGAAAATACCACATATTTCTCTCAGTGATGAGAAGAAATAAGTTGTGTTAAATATAACAAAAAGGCTCAATACCAGCAGCATTCTGTAGGTGGGATTGTTAGCCCAATCCAAAAAATGTGGAAGGTTAAGCTTGCAGCAAATAGAGAACACCTTCGGTTTGCTATAATAGGCTTTCAACTTGATAACAAATTGATTCAAAATCAATTGTGAAGCTTGAAAGTGCATTTAAACTCTGAGGCGTATCCATATTTTGCAAGTTTGTACGATATGTATGCAAGTTTCCATGCAAGTTACTATATAAAGCAGTCTGAATCATTGCTTTAGCCTAAGGGATTTAAAAAACATTAGAATGAGTCTGTTAAAACAGGACCAATCGATATCAGAGTTTCCATTGAGTTCATAGGATAGTTAAAGTATGAAAAACACTCAAGTATATTGTCCACTTATGTATGATCGTTCATTTATGCATGATAAGTTCAACGTATTGATAAAGCAAGTTAATGGAGAATCAAGTAGCTGTCGACATTCAACTGCTTTATATTAAAAGAGATTGCTTCAGTTTTTAATAATGGTTTTTAATAATTAAATATTATGAAGACGATCATTAGCTCATAAAATCAACATATGAGTTTCTCAGATTTACAAAGAAGGCTCGTAAGACGGCGATATAATTAACTAATAATCAATACAATATATATATAAAAAAAAACTGGTTCGCCTTATATTTCAATACACTAACCTTAGAAAGAGATTAAACAGTAGGGATAGTAATAATAATACGCAAATGCGTATTAGAAATGAAATGTTATCAATAAGAAAAAAAAATAAACAAATGTTCATAGTTGTAAGCATTTTTACTATAAATAAAAACACTGAAGACAATGAAAAAACAAAAAACAAATTTCTTTTATTCAAACATTTTAATCTTTTTAACAAGCCTGTAGGTAGACAAATCAAATCAGGCTAGTTTGTAGCAGAATGCACTGTAAAAAGGGAAAGAATAAAACACACACACACACAAGGTATCAGCAAAAGAAATTGCTTGTTTCGGAGTTAGACTCCAGTAAAAGGAACTCTAAATAATTAAGAGTACGACCGGAATGTAATGCCAGGATGGTAGCAACAAACCCGCCCCCCAACCCACTTTACCACCAACCGGCTTGAGCTACCACCAGCAGGGTCCCAACCGCTATTGCGGGTGTTGAATTATCCATAGTTTTGGCTTAAACTGTGTGAGTTAATAGTTACAGAATGTTAACCGTTTAACATCGGGGTACTATCTGTATCTGGATCTGCTTTTATAGCCTAAAGGCGTCAAAAAGATCAATCATTTAGTAGAGTAAAGTTATTAGCAATGAAATTCAGTTTCAATTAATATGAAGTACAATTCATATAAATTTGTTTCATATTTTACCAGTTAACAGCATTATTTTGTTGTTAACAAGAATCCTAACTTCTTAGTTCTCCAACTTGGATAGGGTATAATGTATATCAGACCATGTCTGTATGTAGTCCTACTCGGTGTACTTTATTATTCAGGTAAAATTGTTTGTCCAGGCAGCACATATGCTACTTTTCCCTAGCAAGGCCGTTCAAAAAGTAAACAGAGTGGCCACAAAATTCACAAAGCCAAACAAACAAAACCAACATAATCTTGTACCTTTGGCATTAGAGTATTAAAAGCTAATCTATAGGTAGCTCTTAATAAGTTTCCTTAATAAGCCCCTAACAAACGTAGCAAATAAAAAATTAACTATTGTCAATTAAACACAATAACCTCAGAATATGCAATATGAGGGCAGACTAGTTTCAAGCCTGAATGTTGTCCTACTCGGCGTACCATATTATTCAGGAAGAATCGTTTGCCCAGGCAGCACAAATGCTACTTTTCCCTAAGCAAGGCCGTTCAAAAAGTAAACAGAGTGGCCACAAAATTCACAAGCATATTGGTAGTAACTCCCTTCACAAATCAGGAAAATTAATTTTGAACCACAAACACTCATATATCTCCTACAAAAGCTACTGATACCACACTTGGAAGTAAGATACTGAAATCACTTAGATATGCGGCTTCATTGATTTAAAATGATCAATCTTATCGATATTATAGCTTCCTAGAGGTCGTAGTAGCAATATTTATACTTTGTCTTGTGCGCGTTCACACTAATATAAGCGAAAAGTTTCAAAGCTCTAGCTTTAAATTTCAAGTTGAGTTCATTCGGGCGGACAGACGGGCATACGTCAATTCACAAAACCAACATAATCTTGTACCTTTGGCATCAAAGTATTAAAAAACAATCTTTAGGTAGCACTTAATAACTTTCTTTGATAAGCCCCTAACAAACGTAGGAAATACAAATTAACTTATGTCAATTAAACATACTAATCTCAGAATTTGCAATAAAACTGCAGATGATATTTTGTATAAGATCATGTTATATTAATTAAATTGCCTAAATATATCTTCTATTTATATCAGACTTTTTGACTTAAAAAACGAACTCTTGAGCTCTAAATTTAATGACTTAATTTTATTCAAAACAGGTGGCTCTAGCTGGATTAATCGACGTTTCTCAGCTCGATCAAGGTAATACTTATAATTCCAGGCTCTTCGTTTAGGTAAATAATCTTTTTTCCGCAACCAGGCGCATACTCTGAAATTGTTACAAATAAACTTTTCAAATGTACAGACCATTTCTTCCAACATTGCACCCTGAATACATATTCCGAATGAAGAAAATAAAATAAATGCTTAAAAATAGCAACACAATGATACCGTTTGTTTATATATTATACTTCTTAAATTATTTTGTAATACCACATAGCAATAGCTTCGTACAACACTAGCATTTGGAGCATTTAATAACATATTTTTGTTTCTTCCGATCAGTGGGGCAGAATTCTTCAAATACGCCAATATGTATACAAATCGCAATAGATTTCAAAGTAAACAGCTTCGTTGGAGTCTGGGTGCTATGTGTCATTTGCAAAGGGTGATGCAAAACAATATTTATATTAATTTATATACATATAAATATTTATATTTATATTTTCTCATACATACAAAATGAGTACTCTTGTGAAAACAATCAAATTTTTAATGTACATAAATTAATGTTTTGTAATTCAACTTATTAATAGAGATATATTAACTAAATTATCATAATATATTTATGTATACTTACAAATATTGATTAAAAAATAAATAGAACACTTTGCTTTGCTAGTATAAGAAACTTGTTATTATTATAAACTGGAGTGTATTGAGAGCAAGTAAATAAATAAATCTTTTAAAGAGAAATATCTAAAATAAAAAATTGGTTAGGTAACTCCATACAGTCTAAATGTTGTACTACAACGAAAATATGTTGTCAATTGAAATAAATTGTATAAAGTGAAATGATTTAAGGTAAAACATGTAAATAATTAATATTATTACACAATTAAATATATTGTGGAAGCTTTCTTTTCAGCCGCCAATTCATTGCAGCTACATGAGCAGAGTGCAAATAATTTACAATGCGGTTTCCATTTTACTTTTAGTATACAGAGCGAACATAATTACATACCGCTACATCCAATGCTGCAGTGATACTATCGCATAAAAAAATATTTATTTATTAAATAAAATAAAACGTATTAAATAAGTATTAGCTGATTCACAAGTCATATAATGAACTAAATTAAACGTACTAACATTATTATTTAATTTATTTACGTCGCCAGTATACGTGCCTTTTTATTAAACAAAAAAAATAGTCAATATATAAATATATATAGTGACATATCCAGATCATGCAGATCTCTTATGTCTACAGTCACTGCGACAACGCCCTATGCAAATCATAAGCCAATGATCAAATTCAAATAATATAATAAGACGCAATTACTGCATATTCTAGCATAAGCAAACGTACGGTATCCTAAGCCAATGATGAAATTCAAAGAATAAGATAAGACGCAATTACTGCATATTCTAGCATAAGCAAACGTACGGTATCCTAAGCCAATGATGAAATTCAAAGAATAAGATAAGACGCAATTGCGAGCGATCATTTATCAAACCCAACTGCATAGTCTAGCATAAGCAAACGTACGGTAAAACAAAAATGCTTTGATAAGCCAATGATGAAATTCAATAATAATATAAGACGCAAATGCGAGCTTACATTATCGAGTAAACTAGTAGCATAAGTTAGAGTTATTTTGTACACCAAACTGAACAGACGTGTTTTGATAAATAAAGAATTTTATTTTTTAAATCAAATACCGTAATCAGATATTTAATTATATATATGTATTATACAAACTATCGTTTGTATAATCAATAAACCTTACATGGCTGAGTGTTTCGATTTCACACGTTCCGATTAAAACATGTATAGTGGAAATTGACTTCATTTATTACTTTATTCTCTGCTTAGCCGAACGATCATTTTTATCGCGATTTAGTTCCAACGTTCGACTTAACTATTTTTAAAATAAAAGCAAAAGTTGGTGGTGGTAAAAATACGTTAACTCACCGCTCTTCCTATGAGCCCACAGCATAATTCAATTAATAAGAAACAGTAAACCGTTTCTCTGCAGCGGGATTCTATAAATCCACCCACTTTTTTTCCGTGTAGAATAAACCCTTAAATGAAACTAAATAAATTAAAAGTCAATATTGAAACAGATCCCACTGAAAAAAGGCTTTTTAAAGCAGAAAAGCTTACGCCCAGGAGTCCAAGAGGCACTCGCTGTCAACTTAACAAAGCTATAAGCCCGTGCAAAATGGCGTTAAATGATTTTGTTGTATTATTTATAATGTATTATCTATGGTATGTCATCCACAACTCTTGCATCAGTTTACACACTACAAATTCGCCATGACCAAATACATAAACCTTAATAACTTAGACGAAGTATAAGTCGTAATATGGTTTCCGTAGGTAAATCTGCGTAAGAAGCAATATTTTATAATATTCCTTACCGTTAAATCATATGTCATATTTTGTATTAAAACATTTTATATAACAAGAGCTCTGTAAATTTACGATTAAAAAAATAACTATAGCTCTATACGGTAATTTTAAAAGTTTGTTATCGATAATTTTTTTTTTGTTTATTATATACATTCGTTGCATAAATGCATACCATATTTCTTTAAATAATGTATGACTAACCCATTTCGCAAAAGGTTTTAAGTTATTCAGGTTCTTATTAAATTTTGTAATGGTCGGTGATCTCAAGCTTTGGTTATGTTTACTTCGCAGACTTTTGGGTGCGATGTAAAAGTAGATCCAGGGTAGGAAGCAAGCCCTGCTCAAGGTAAAAGCTTTACTGCGGATAAGCCAAATGCTATTGAGTGATCCTCAAGCCAATGACAAACAGCAATATGAAAAGGGACGCCCATAAATCTATATCTTTCGATCATAAATGTCTCACACGGAAAACAACTCAACACACATTTTCCTAAAAAGGTCGCTCCCCCACCCATTTTCCTCAAAAAGATTCCTCACACCACACATTTTCCTCAAAAAGAATCCTCCCACCACACTTTTTCCTCAAAAATGTCCCACACCATTCTCTCCCCTACCAAAAAACTAATGGGGCAGTAAAAAATAATGGGCAATTAAGAAACGAAGTCACTTCCTGTATTAGAATACCCAATCATTAATTACTAATTACTAATTTGGCAACTAACTATATCTTTTAAATTTTAATGATTAGCAATTAACAATAAATTTAGAAGGTCAAATCGACGAAATTTAACTAAGCGCCCAATGCCTCTTCATCTAATTAGTAATGCGCATTAGTGGATTAACGATATTTATACTGTTCTTATTTACTTGAACGCTGTGCCCAAGTGGGTTGAAGCCAAATGGCTTATTAATCCATTGACACTGTATACAAAGCGCTAGATAATGTGAAAACTGAATCATTTGCTGCATTGTCAGAGCAGTACTATAGTGATTTGGGGAATCCGACATAAGGGTCACCAAGCCTTAACTGTTTGGAGTTTAAATTGGAATAGACCAATTTGAGTGTGTGTAAATTATGGGACAACGGTGCTTTAGAGTATCGGGATTCTGTATTTGTACATTCTACATATTGCGTTCGGGTGTGTGCATTTGAGGTAACGGTGTATTTGTGAATTCTCTTTTGCACTTGTCTTCTTATTGCGTTCGATTTGCGGATGGGTAATTTTTGGATTAGGCGTGAATTTGTTTATATGTGCTATTTACGTGAGTGTTAGTGATTAATCTATTTA
This sequence comes from Drosophila dives, assembly GCA_035042365.1. Lineage (NCBI taxonomy): Eukaryota > Metazoa > Arthropoda > Insecta > Diptera > Drosophilidae > Drosophila > Drosophila dives. The sequence goes on along the minus strand of JAWNLJ010000005.1, from coordinate 7,924 downwards.
TAGATTGCACGTGCTGTGATGCCGCCATGGAAGAAGAAGCCAGCAGTGCGATGGGTGGAGGAGGCGCTGATGTCGTCATCTGACGACACGTCATTGACTTCTGAAAAATTGAGTGATGTAATTTGGGAACGCTTAGTATGAGTGCTTGTATTACCGCTGTGGAGGAGCACATTGCTGGTTCGGCGAGCAATGTGTTTCCGTTAAAACCGAAAGGGAATGCCAATCGAAAAAATGAAAGCGATTAGCAAGAAGTTTATTCACTGCAGAGTGTACGACTGGTCTGTAGTGTATTGGACTATTCGGCGCAGTAAAAGAAGCTTATGTGTTCGTTGATATCGTCGCTCTAATGCGATTTGCTTCGACAAGTCGAGACCTGGTCCTTGGTTGTGCAGCAAGAATGCTGGTAAGACCGCTATAGACGTAGCAGAGGAGGTGGAGTGAAAGAAGATTACGATAAACGCAAAAGTCAATGAATTTGGACATGAAGGTAGTCTGAATAAAAAACTGTGGCAAAAAGTGGTTGTGCAGAACGTTCTCTCTTTAATTTCACCTGACGATTTAATGTCTGTGTTAAATGAGTTGAACTTTAAGAACAAGATGTCCAGAGAAAAGTGTCCACATTGCGAGTTAGCCATTGTCCAGTGATGCCGCAGTGAACGCAGTAGTGAAAGTTGCTCGCGAGGTTACAGGCATGTAATGGTTTACTACCCTTGCCATGATTCGACCAAATCGTAGCGGAGTGCAAACTGAATCAAGGCGTTTGTCTCCTTGTGATGTCTCCGGCCTGCCCTGTCTACAGTGCAATTGAAGCGAGCTTAACCTTATGATGTTATGTAGGCTCCTCCAATTGAACTGTCAGAAGTCAAATGTAGGCATATGTGATGTGGGTGGAACGATTGTGGGAAAAGGCAGCGTATTTGCCTTGTTGCAGGAACCCTATGTGGCTAATGATAGCGTATGGGAACTGCCCGCGGGCATGCGTTATTTGTTGAAGTTAATTCCGTGGATTAAACACTGCAGATTTGGTTATTTGTTAATATACGTGTTCTTTATTCAATGACGTTCACTTCTCTACTATCTCTGCTCGTGGCGCGATTACTCTTCATTAGTGCGCTCACGATACATCGATATTACATCGATTGTTATAAGGGCTACCAGACTTACTAGTAGTTACATTTAGTGTTGCTTAGCATAACTTAATTTTAACACTATTTTCACTGAAGACCACGGCTTTTATTTTCTCATAATATTGTATGGTATTATAGTCCACACTTCGCATCGTTAAGATCCGCCCAAATGTACAGAAAAAAGATTCTCAGCTGCCTCTTCTTTGCAGCTGCATGGGCAAAGTTCAAACAGATCATAATTACTCTTCACACTCAACAAATTACACACACACGCACAATTCAAATAAATACTGCGAACAGCCGTTTAGATTTAACAATATTTACCAATCTCAAATACAGTTACAATTATAATAATAAATATGTGTTTTACTCATACACTTAAGTAATATAAAATAAAAAGGAATAAATCAATAATAAATTTGGTGCATAGTGATTGCATAGTCAGCTGATATTGTTATTACCGCCAAATCGAGGGCTGCAAGGATAACAAATTATTTTTATCTTCACAGTCACGATAACTATCGCATAGGTACATATTTATTAATAAATGAAATGAAATTTAACAAATCAAATAATTAAAAAATTAAAATAACTAAAGAATTTTAAAAAATATTTTTAGAAATAATAAATGATTTTACTTGAGCGATTTTAATTTTATTATTGGGAATCTTTACATGTACGTGTTCCGTTTTCACACGTTCCGATTAAAAAAATTAGAATGTAAACTGACTTCCTTCATAACTTTATTCTTAGCTTGTCCGAACATTCTTATTATTCCGATTTAGTTCCAACGTTCCACTTAACTATATTTAATATAATTATTATAATAATTTAATATAAGCAACGGTTGGTTGTGATAAAAAGACATTGACTGACCGCCCTACATATGAACCCATAGAATAATTTAACTAATAAGAAACAGTTAATCGTTCCTTTGCAACGCGATTCTTGAAGTTCAGCCATTTCATCACCTTGTGACTTCAGTAGACCATCACCTAGACAAAACCCGAGAAATGTCCAAACACTTTTTTTTTTGCAAACACACAAGGTGTCTTGTTAGGCACTGCTCCTATGTTTAAGGCATTATTTTAGAGACTATATAAAAGTGACATAAGAGCATAATTATCTCTATTTTATGTATTCTTAGAGAATATAATTAGAGAATAATAATGCCTTAAATTCAAATTAAGAATTTGGATTCTGTTCTTCCACATTTGGCAGGCAGCTATCGTACTATATTCCAGGTACGCTATTAGGGAAAAAATCAGTTTTCGGCTGGATTCTAACAGGTCCAATAGCTAATAACACCTAAATTATTAATTTCGTCCATCACAATAAGACTTTCCATTGACCAAAACTTAATAATTTGTATATAAGATGCCCGCGATGAAGAGATGTGCTTTAAGGACTGACCCTAATCTCCGCGTTTTTATGCCGAAAAAGTAAATCAACGATGGCGAATGATCACTGTTTGACGTCTATGACGTCTACGAGTAGCATAAAATACTGTTTTCGTTTGGATCTTATACGGTACGTGCTGCCAATGAGACACTCCGCAAATATTTGCAATTCTGCAAGAGAGCGAAATGGTCATGCCTGAAAGTAGGCAATCAACAGTCAACTGCCTCTTCCTCTCTTGGTGAATCTTCCAACGAAATAGCAACATAAGGTATATTTTTGTATCCAACTAGTTTAAGCAGCATAAAGTTGAGTATTTGAAAATAAACAGTGAAACAGAAAACAAGAGTTTTCTTCGTGCACTGAAACCACGGATAGTATTCTCCCTTTACACAAGACCACGTACCCCCAACCGATAACCGATTTTAAAAACAATTTGCTTTCGGTTGTAACTGTTCTCCTCGACGATCTTCTTTCTTCTGCATTATAACTCAAGGTGTTTGAATACGTCCTGATCCACAATCCCTATTACTAATGAGAGTATCTCTGTCGTGCTCATTGGGAAACAAATAAAATTGTGGGGTTTCTCACTCACTATATAGCCTGGAGGCACATTTAAAGCAATCGCATAAAATACATCACTTGATTCTGCATACACATTTGATCCGTTTACAATTTTATATCCTATTCGAATTGAATTTACTTTAAAAAAAAAAATACACAGGTTGGTATGAGATGTGTTTAGCATTCAATTCGAGTAGCTTTTTATTAAATGCAAATAATTGACCATTAGAATTGCCTTTGTTAAAATATATATGTTGTCAAGGAGATTTTCTTTCTTCGGTTATTTTTCCTCCATTTTCTCAATAATATTAATTCTTACATCACTTAGCTCGTTTAATCCAAAAAGTACCTCAAAAACATGTTCTCCAATATAAAATAAATTATTTTCATGATCAACATTTGAAATTGAGTTATACATGTGGAAATCAATGAGTGCACACTCATAATTTTCCTTCAATTCAATGGGTGAATGATAGTTTGCCATTAAAATTGAGCTGTTGCCCGATAATGTTAGAGTTGTTGTCATTTCGATCGATTAAATAGTGAATAGTGAAACGTTATTATTTCACCCCGTACAGAAGTATGCACGAATATTATTTTGTTTTTCACATGCAACATCATCAAAAATCATTAAGGAGTTCCTTTTGGCTTTACTTAGCGAGAGAACGCTTTCATTTTCTGAAAATGTAAAATATCCCATCCCTTTTATTGGGCTCACAAGTGTTTTCAAGTATTCATATTTCGGTTGGTGTAAAGACTTTGAATATAAATAAATATTTTCAAACTTAAGCCCATTTGGGCTTTCAATCAAACTGATCATTACATTTGTTTTTCCACAATTAGAAGGTCCAACGATAAGGGCTCTAATTGAATTGGGTAATAATCTGCTATGTCTAACTTGTTTTTCTTCCCCATTTTTAAAATCGATATTCTTCACTTATACTCGTTGGTTTTTTGTTTTATTAATCTCATATCAGATATTGTTTTTTCAGCAGATCGTTACTCTCTTATTATACTTTGAAGAATAAACATCAATTAAAATAGTAGTCCGCTTTTATAAATTGCCTAGTAGCAAACCACAGCTCTATTAAGGTAGAGGTCTTATTGATAAAATAATAAACTCCCTCCCATTCGAGTTACATATACCAGGTTATCAGTTCTGTGGTCCAGGAACAAAGCTATAAAATCGCTTGGAAAAAGGCGAAAAGGGAATAAATCCATTAGATGCAGCTTGTAGGGAGCACGACATAGCATATTCTAATAATAAAGATTTGAGCGACCGTCATATAGCTGATTCAAATTTGGCCGAAAGAGCGCGGGAGCTTGTAAAGGCCTCAGATAGTAGTCTCGGAGAGAAAACCGCTGTTTATTTTTTTAAACATAATGAAAGCAAAGAAAAAATTTGGTATGGGACTAAAGCAAAGAAAAAATAAAAATAAACCATGTGAGAAAAAGAAAAAAATTTATGCACGCCGTAAGAGTGGCTACTGGAGTATTAAAGAAGGAGAAGCCATATGATATTCAATCAGCTATAAAAATCGCTAGGAAAGCAATAGACAAAACTTTTGGACGAAAGAAAAATTAAGTAATAATTCCTTGAGTTATTAGTGTTCCTAAACTTGGTTATTTCTTACCACTTATACCAATTATAACGGCATTCGGAGCATTAGGCGGACTTGCCACTGGTGGTGCATATATTGGAAAGAGATTTAATAACACGAAAAATGCAAAGAAAGAATAAGAGGAGAATAATCGACATAACAGAAAAATGGAAGCCATTGCTTTAGGCAATGGCCTCTATTTAAAACCATATCAAAAGGGATATGGTATATAAACTGACCATTCAAAAAACTTTTAAGACAGCACATTGGGTAGCTTACTACAAAAGAGATAAGCAAATCAGATATTTTGAAAGTTTTGGGAATTTGCCACCACCTTTAGAGCTTATTAGATATTTAGGAGAGAATATAAAATACAATTATAATCAAGTTCAACGATTTGATTCTTTTAATTTTAGACACTTATGTTTAAGATTTCTAATAATGCAGTATAAAAATGATTATTTAAAGTAACTTGTATTCAACTTTTCAATAAATAAATAAATACATAGAATGCAAATTAATATTTTATTTTAGTATATAACTGCTATAAACAGCCAGACTATCTTTAGTTTGATTATAGTATTTGTGTTGTTTACAACGGAAATTAACTGAAAATCGCTGGTTAACTGCATGAAGAACAGCAAAAAACCGCATGTTAAGCTGCACCAAGCCGCTTAAAAGCAGCAAAAAAACTATGTTAAACTGTGTCAAACCGCTTGAAAACCACAAACCGCCTATAAGGATGTTTATCGGTTTAGAGCTGATCGTTTAATAGTTAAAATTGATGAACATCTTCTGAAGGAATTAACGAAAACAAGACTCACACTAAAAAGAAAATTTCAAAGCATTTAATTAGGTAAAGCTGCAAATGAGTATCAATTAGAGGAAACGTTTAAGCCAATAACACAACCTCTGCAGAAAATAGTCAGAGGGAACGAAATAGTAAATTAGTTGATGAAAGTAAAAAAAGAAGAAAATGAAGGAGAAGTAAGCACTAGGAATATAATAAATAGGGCTAAAAACTATATTGAATATTATGATGCATTGATAATGGAATAACCGAGCTTCAGCCACGAGAGTTGACGTTTGCGCCAAGCGAGGAGATAGGATAGTTTTATGGTCCGACATAGATTCCTCTGATGAGACGTGCCAGTCTCTTAGGTAAGGTTTTAGGGACCGACTGATAAGGTGATGTCTAAGACTTCTTCCCTGATTCTATTTATAAATGTCGGTGTGGATCCGACATTGCCAAGTTCTAAGTTATATCTAAATATAAATTCTGTGAGGTACTCACCTCGTAGGTTGATGTCGCTGCTGCCCCATATTGTGTGGTGCGCATTGGCATCGCAACCGATTAACACCTGCATCTTCTCCCTTGCACAATAGACCACCAGTCTCTCTACCTCCGGCGGCGGGCAGGCTACGTCTCCTGCGAAGTATGCAAACACCGCTACCATGGAGACCGCATTACCACCTGTTTGTAGCACCAACGGGACACAGTCTCTGGTGAGGAACTCTGAAAGAATAGTATAATTAACACCCCTTCTCACCATGATGCATGCTCTGGGTGCTGGGTCTCTTTGATCCCACATTACCTTTGAATCGGCCGTGTACAGGCCTTTCACTCCATTGTGCACCCATGGCTCCTGTACTAGGGCCAGCCCAAGGTGCTGTTTTGTGAACGTTCTGGCTAAGATCGCCGAAACCGCTTTAGCGTGATGGATGTTCAGTTGGGCTAGCCCAGTGTTGATGACTTCAGTCATCTACTGGGTAGTATGGCCCAGCGTGTCCGGAGATTGGGGCCTGGGGTTGCCACCATCACCGTCACTCGTTAAAGTAGCGTCGGCCTCGGCCGCGTCTTTTTGCAGTTCCTCTGCCAGCTCCTGCGAGGACATTATGATATCCTCCTTCCCTGCCTCTGGTTCCTCACAGAGCGTGCTGTCTGCCAACTTCTCGTCTTCCGCGAGGTCTTCGATCAAGTTGTTGGTTTGATTCAAGTGTTGGCTCTGCTCTGCGAGATAACAGTGGTGAGAGCCTCTGCTACATCACACTCTTCTTTCGTTGGAGCGGGTGTATGAAACATGTATAGGGTGTAGTCAAACAAGCTGAGACGACGCTTAGAATCGAACTGAGCTTTATTATACATAAAATCTTAAATCTAAGTACATGGCGTCGCCTACTACTATTCCATGTGTTGTAAAGTGAAGTTATGTGCTGTAAGTAGGCCTTGTGTTTTCTGTTATTTAACAGTAGCTGAGCCTGCTGCGTCGCATGTTCAAACTTGAACATTCTCCGGGGGGCCAAATATAATATTAATTAATTCCCTCTTTTTTACATATCTTTTTGTTAAGTGATTGTTGCTGCCATCATGTTGCCACGTGCTTTTCTTCACGGAGTTTTTGCTCTTCTTCTGTTGTTGGTAACGGACATGTTTTATTGATTGCCCGTTTTATCTGGCCGTTACTTGTCTTAATTTTGAATATTCTGGCTTTATTGTCTTTTCCTTTCACTGCTTCTATTATTTTACCCATTGGCCATTTTCCTGGGTGTGTATTTTCGTGTTTGATTAATACCACCTGACCCTCCTTAAGGTTTTCCTTTTCACTGCGCCATTTTGATCTTTTTTGCAGCGATACCAAATAATCCTCTTTCCATTTTTTCCAAAACTCTGAAGTCATTCGCTGAATGTATCTCCATCTATCGAGCGATCCTATTTGTTTATGCACAAACATATTTTCTGGTGCGGTAATAAGTGGCCTACCCACTAAGAAATGTCCAGTTGTGAGTACGTCATCGGTCCCATTCTCGTTTTCCATAGGGGATAATGGACGTGAGTTCAACACAGCCTCTATGCGACATAGCAGTGTAGAAAACTCCTCATATGTACAGCTGTTGTTACCAAGAATCCGCTTTAGATGATACTTCATCGATTTGACGCCAGCTTCCCACAATCCACCCATGTGTGGACTCCCCGGGGGAATAAAATGCCAAGTTATGCCATCTTTTTGTAATAACGGTGCTAATTTAGCGTTGCTCAAAATAGCCGCTTCCAGATCGATATTTAGTTTCCTTGCTGCTCCAACGAAATTTGTCCCATTATCCACTGAAGTCGTCTTATGATAGTGGCTTTCACATTGCTGATTTTCTTCAGTCTCATCGGTGTCTTCTTTTTCCAGTTCCCAAAAGCGCTCCAGATCATTCAGTCATAGCCGCCGTCAGAATCTTCTTTGGCGG
>JAWNLJ010000004.1:0-11616 GCA_035042365.1 Drosophila dives | reverse complement strand
GACGCTATGCTAAAGACAACAAAAATAGAACTCGAATTATTAACGGATATAAATATGTATAGGTTTATTCAAACTGATATTCGTGGTGGCTTGGTTCAGTGCTGCAAGCGCTATTCAAAAGCTTATAATATGTATGTGGAGAATTACGAATTTCTGATGAACTTAGATGCTAATATTCGAGCGGAATTTCAAAGTTCAAACGAGTTGCAAAAAGGAATGGACATCATTAGATGAAATCCATCCTATGAAACCGCACACCATAAAATGGTATACCGATGGATCACTCACCAATCAGGGAACAGGCCTGGGAGTGGTGGGTCCTCGGGTAATATACCATGAATCTCTGGGGACGTACACCAGCATATTCCAAGCTGAGGTATGTGCCATTGGGAGGTGCGCGGAATTTAATCTAAAGCGCAACTATCGGAATGCGGATATATCTATCCTATCCGATAGTATAGCAGCAATAAATGCTATAAATGGGACGAAGGTAACTTCAAAATTAGTCCAAGAGGTACGATCCCAGCTGGACCAACTCGGGGCTCACAACAGACTAAGGTGGGTCCCCGGGCACAGGGAAGTAACAGGGAACGAAGCAGCGGATGAGCAGGCGAGAATGGGTGCAGAGAGGCCCCTTATAGGGCCTGAACCGTTTTGTGACATAGGTAAACACACAATACGGCTGCAACTCAGGAATGAAGAAAGACAAAGGAGACTAAGGAGCTGGGAGGAAGCACCGGGACTCCGACAAGCCAAATGTCTTTTAAGCGGCTATAATCATAAATGATTTAAGCAATTAATATCCATGGGCAGGAATAGGCTAAGGATACTTGTTGGTCTACTGACAGTACATTGTAGATTAAAAAGCCACCTGTCCAAAATGGGTATCTGTAGCAGCAGTCAATGCAGGTTTTGTGAGGTCGAGGAGGAGGGTTCAACTCACATCCTAACAAAATGAATCGCCCTTGCCAGGAGAAGATGCAGCATCCTAGGGATGTATGTTATGAATGTCAAAGACATAGTAACCCTCGACCCATCAAGGATATTGACATTCGTTTAGAAACTGGGGTTGGTGGAGGAGCCAGAAGCTCAAAAGGGGTACAATAGATCTATTAGGTCGCAGTGAACAAAACCCCCCAAGAAATAATAATAATACACTATAGAAATCTCCGGCAATGCTAAAAAATGGCTTGAAATTAGTAAAAATTTAAACAGTCTCATTGGCTTAAAAACTATTTAGACCCAAATACTTTTTATAGAACTCAAGCAAAAAAATAATTTTGAAAAAGACTTCTTTAAATTGTGCAGTCTATGGAAAGACGATGGAAAACGTTAAAAAACGTAAAGACATTAAGCTGGTCACATCGTGAGAAACCACAAATCGCAATAAGTTGGGTGCTCGTATCCTGATTGCAAAGGCTAGTTTCCGTAGTTCTGCGCAATTTTCTGAGGATATGTATGCGATTCAAATGAATCGAATGCTTAATGTTTATGATAAGACCATGTATTTAGGTTTTGCTGTCTTAGAACTATCAAAATGGCAAATGTATGATTTTCATTACAATTATATGAAGCCAAAGTTCCAAGAGAAAGTCTCACTAAACTATATGGATACAGACTCATTCATATATTCTATTGAGACTAACGACTTCTATAATGATATCGCGAATGATGTAGAGATGCGTTTTGATACTTCTGAGTATCCAATAGAGTTAGCTCAAAAATATGGAATCAAGAGATGCAACAAGCAAGTTTTAGGTATGATGAAAGATGAAAATTGTGGTAAGAAAATGCTGGAGTTTGTTGGCCTTAGAGCTAAAATGTATTCATTGTCTCCTGAGGGAGTGGGTGCGTCAAAAAATCCAAAGGCGAAAAAAAAAAATCTGCACTAGATAAGTTAAATATAAAAAGCTATAAGTAATAGTAATGAAAATAGGAATTTTAGTGATGGTATGCTAATGTTTAGATCTAAGATACATAACTTATACCCCCATAAAGTAAGAAAAACAACTTTAAGCTCTGGAGATAATAAGACAAAAATAAGAGAAGATGGCATTCGAACGTCACTATAGAATTAATTCAAAGTGTGTTAAGAAAAGAAAATAAATAAATACAAACATTGTAAAAAGATTTAAGAAAAAACATAAAATATATAAAAACAAATAATAATAGTAATAATAACAATAAATAAATAAATAATGAAATCTGAATGAAAATACATATATATATATATATGTATGTATATGATGAAGTAAAAGGAAAAAGAAAGAAAAATACACAAGAACTTAAGATGTATGCTGTTTATTAATTGAGTACATTGAATATGAAAAATAATACCAAGATTATTTTTGTTTGTATAAAATAAACTTAAAATTAAATACAGTTTGTTATGTTTAAATAAAATTTAAAAATTCAATATTTTTTTTCAAATGTATTGTTTGCATAAAAAATTGATTGAATATCCCATTCCTCGGTGATGGGCTCCTCAGCAAGTAGCTCATCAAAGGTGAGGTTCATCCTATGTCCCTCTTCTATTTTCTGTTTTTTGGTGCTCTTCTACTCCTCTTCCTCATCCTTAATTTTCCGCTATTCTCAGAATGTTCACCTATTCCAGTAAGTCATCTGTGTCTTCTGGATCCACACAAACTGCTTCTTTGCCAGGGATCGGCCACGGCATGAGGTCTTCAAAACGAAGGTTTATGGAATTAACTTCACCCACGAATTCAAAAAAGCGTTCCATGCTGATCGACATGTTGTTTTTGTATGAGGCAGTTCTAGCCAGGACACTCTTTTATATCACTGGTTCCCTGCACTGAGTACATAGCATGTGGTGCACATAATATTATTTTTTTTCTTTTTCTTTTTAATATCCTTTTGTAACATATTTGTAATTTATTTTTAGTAAACAGACGTTTATTTTTATTTTTAGGTCTTTATTTTTAGGTCTTTCGTATTATGTTTTTTTTTTTTTTATAAAACTTCATTAGAATTTATCCAAGAGTTGTGATCATTTGAGAACCCAAGCCACTTAACTATGAGTCTCTTATTTCGTTGCCTTATTATCTTTTCAACCAAGTAAGTGTCTGGAAATTATTTGTCAATAGAAATCTATAGCCTTTATTCGATGATGAGTAGTTTCTCATTTCCACTAAGTCTGCTTGCCAATGATCGTCAATTCCCTTCATAATAACTCTCCGTCGATCAAAATACTTCGAGCTGAGGCGTGTGATTCGTCTATCAAACTCTTCTTACTCATGTTTCACTTTTTAACTATTGTTTTTCATATATAGCATTTATTTATTTATTTATTTTTTATAACCGAGAACTTGGCCTTTTTTTTGAAAAGTTTTGTCTACAAAACATTTTTAATACGTTTGTATTTGGCACCAAAACCTTAACCATTATTAATATACACTTCCAACAAGTAGAAATTACTTTTTTTTTTATTCCGCTCATTTGAGTTATGTCCGAACTTGTTCACTGTCATATAATTTATAGCTCTTAGCACACATAAGACAAATTTTATGTTTTATTATCGAATCTAATAGAATCGAGTGTGAAATTTCAATTTTGATTTCCACCGTTAAATAAACTTTTAATTGAATCTAATTGCGAGTTAAAATCATCTCTTAAAGAACTTTCTGATTTTTGCAAGAGCTCTTCTATCTCAATTTTCTGTTTTCTATTCATCTATATTTCATTTATTGTTTTCTTATCCGTTTGATCTCTCCTTCTAAAAGTTGTTCTATGTTCTTCGTCGTTTCTTCGACATTTCTTACTTAAAATACTTTATTAACTACATCAATATCTTCTAACGGCCCACATTTTTAAGACGTTTGTTTGAAAAAATAATGTTATTATCAACATCGACTAGAACATCAGCCATTTGATTTTTTTTACTTGTTCTTTCTCTTCCATCTCTATTCGAGAAACTTGTCAAGAGGCATTTTCATAGTAATTAGTTAATGATAAATACACTATCATTAATTTAATAAATAACTTTTGCTTCACCAAGCTCTTCAATTATTGAAACTATTTCATTATTATGATTAGTGTCACCAGTTATCTGTGAGGCTTCTAAAAGTTGTAGTCTTTCAATGATCTTATTTGAATCATCCCAATACACATAATTTGGCTTACTTAAGCTGAGAGTCATTAGACTTCCACCCTTATGCATAGATTTTTTATTTAGAGGTGTAGACATTGCACTTGGATTATCATTAATTGAGAAAAGTTTTTTTTTTACGTCAGTGTACTTTTTTGAACGATTTCCCATGAGCTGACCATTAGGTTGATGATTTATTCTATGTGCATTTGTTTTTAATAAAATTTTCTGATATGCATCCAAGGCCACATCATCGTAACCTTTAGGATCTTTTAAGTAAATCAAAGAATATAATCCAGAAGTAAGATTCCAATTTTCACCACTTTCCAACTCAATTTTCTTGTTGTTGACAGTTATTTTAGAACTCCCCAATATAATTTGTCCACTTTTTAAGTAGGTCCAAATGCTTTATCTAGCTTTTTCTGACGTTCTAATTTATTTACACTAAAATTAAAGATCTCGTTATTTCATTCGTTTTACAATAGTCTTCATTACTAATTATACTAGGATTATTAAAACTCGCTTGGAGCAAACGATATATTATTTGCTTGAAGCTCAGATATAATATTCACTATAGTTTTCAGTATTATTTGTATTTGTCATTCATCTTTACATTTTTTTACTTTTATGAGCTGAGTGTGATTCTTGTTTTCGTTAATTCCTTCTGAAGCTGTTCATCCATATTAACTATAAAACTATCAGTTCTAAGCCGGTAAACACTTTAATAGGTGGTTTCTTGTTTTCAAACGGATTATCGCTGGTTTACATGTGTTTTATTGTTGTTTGTATGTTTTATTGTATGTTATTCATGTGGGTTAATATGGGTTTTCAAATAATTTGTGTTCTAAAGAACACAAGCACTATACTCAAGCCAAAGATAGTCTGACTATTTATAGTTGTTATATACTAAAATAAAATATTAATTTGCGTTCATTGGTGGTGGTGGGTAAGAAACCACCAACTTTAGGAACACTAATAACTCGAGGAATTATTACTTCAGTTTTCTTTGTCTATTGCTTTCTTACCGATTATTATCGCAGATTGAATATCATATAGCTTATCCACTTAGCCACTCTTACGAAATGCATAAATTTTTTTCTTTTCTCACATGTTTTCTTTTTATTTTGTCTTTGCTTTAATCCCATACCAAATTTTTTCTTTGCTTTTCTTTGCATTATGTTTGTTACAAAATAAGCTGCGGTGTTTTCCCCGAAAGTACTATCTGAGGCCTTCACACCTCCGACTTTTTTTTGGCCAAATTGGAACCAGCTATATGACGGTCGCTCAAATCTTTATTATTAGAATATGCCAAGTCGTGCTCCCTACAAACAGCATCTAATGGATTTATTCCCTTTTGACTTATTTATTAACTGTTCGAGAGAAACCATATTCGGATGAGAGTATAATCAAAAAATAATACCATAGCTATTCTCCTTATCTCCAACCATTTAAGAGTTATTATGAATTTAGAATCACAATCCAGAATCAGGGCTTGTATGTACTATCAACCGAGAGTTTTATTAACATTGAGGGCTTTATTTAATTGCCTAACAACGCGCCTAATGGCGGTGGTAAACTTAAAAACAATTGTATGTGCTACCTGTTCGATATGAGTTGAATGGAATTAAAATTTATCTAACTAGATTTGTTGATACTTCAACACCCTTAAAAAACAATATTGCCTTAAATAAACCTTAAAGTCGTATGCTTGAGAATTCTGGTTGGTTTAATGGAAATGACAAACAACTAACAAATAATAGATATTTAAATTTCTCTATTCCAGTTAAATATCTGCTTGGATTATGTGAAGAATGTAACAAAGTCTTATTAAATTGTAAACATGCGCTAATACTACTCATAACTAAAAATATGGACGATGTATATCAAAGTAAAATTGAAAGTGCCGAGTATTAATTAAATATATCAAATATTACTTGGAAAGTACCAAATATTACTCTCAGTGATGAGAAAAAATTAGTAATGTTAAATATAATTAAAAGTGGAGGCTCACTACCAAAAGCATTCTGCAGTTATGATTGTTATCTCAATCCAACATTAGCAGAAGGTACTCATCATGTGTGGAATGTTTAGCTTGCTGAAAATGTAGAACGCCCTCGGTTTGCTATGAATTTTCTTTATAACAAATTCATTCAAAATCAATTATGACATTTGAAAGTGCATTTGAGCTCTGAGGCGTGCCCCTACAATGATACGAGTATAAATTTTAATCGTGATCGATCTGCAAGCTTGTACGATATTTATGCAAGTTTCCAAGCAAGTTACTATATGAAGCAGTCTCAACCGTTGATAACAGCTTAGGAGTTTAAAGTAAAAGCACCGATTGTTGTTAATTTAATACATCAGAATGAGTATGTTAAATAATAATAATAATAAATTGGGGGTTGTGCCATGCGACCTATTAGATCTATTATGCTCCATTCTGAACTCCAAGTCATACATACGCAGGCCATGCTCTGCAATTTTTGCAGTTGCTTCATCACGGTGGTCAACTGTGCTCTATCAGCCCATGTCAGCTTCGGTCTTACTACCATTAGGTATAACAAACAGAATATCTTTGGTGATGTACCCCATGACTTCCCGGCTGTACTACGACATGCGTAAAGCGCTCTGGAGCACTTAAATATCATATTTTGTATATGGGCGCCAAAGATTAATTTACTGTAAAATTACCGTTTTAGTCGGGCTATGGTTGAGTCCAACCATCATACACTAGTCACTCGTTAACTTTAATCCTTTAACCCTTCGCAAAGTGTCTTTTTGCCTGTTGTTATTATAACAATGTTGTCGGCGTAGCCTTGACATTGAATACCTCTGGTGGAAAGACTCTTAAGTAGTTTATCTACTAAAAGACTCCAGAGAAGCGGAGACAATACAACCCCCTGGAGGCAGCCTTAATTAGTTAAGAGTGTTACTTTGCTATCATGCGTTGATCCTATGGCCTGTCTAGAATGCAACAATGAAAGTATCCCCCAGCTGTTAGTTGGGTCCAGGCCTCTCTTTAATCCCATCATGCGATGTGTAGGCAAACGTGCTTTCTGTGTCTAGAAAGGCGCACATTGCTACTATTTTGTTGTCAACTGCCTCCTCTGTATGCATGCTGCGTGAGATGTAGCGGGCTTTGCTTCAGCAAGGTGCTTCTCATGTCCACCAGCTTTTCCAACGTTTTTAGTAAAAACGATGTTAAGCTGATAGGTCTGAAAGACTTTGGGTTGGTGATATATTTTTTCCCTCCCTTGGGGATGAAAACCACCCTAGCTCTATTCCAAGCGATTGGTATATGTTCGAGGGCAAGGCTGCTTATTAGCGTTTTCCTAATTCGAGAGAGAAGTTAGTCCTGACTCATTTGAAGGAAAACTGGCAACATTCCGTTTATTCCTGATGAGTTATTGGGCTGGAATGTACAGATTGCCCATTTCAATCTCTCCACGGTAACTGTCGACTTGGCACATGTCCAGTCGTCAGTCGACGGCCTATACCTACTCCTACTATTAATAACGCCATTTTGGAGGGGTATGCTGCCTGGAAAATGCGTTTCAAAGAGGAGCTCTAGCTTCTGCATATTATTGAATCATCATCGCTAAGTAAGCGCTCTATTGAGCCTATCACCAGAAATTTCTATAATTCGTCCGTTTAGCCTGCCTTATCTCCTTGTTGTAGAAGGTTCACTGCCCCTCTTTGCATTGTTAAAGAGACGATGTGTAGTGAAATGTAGCCTCTCATGTCTAACGTTTCACCACGGGGCATTATTCTCCATTTTCTTCTTCTTGAGTTCTGGGGATCTCTTGAATTTTTCCCTGTTTGTTTTCCTCGGGTTACATGGGGACATGGATTCTTCCAATAAGAAACGCCAGTGACACAGGTGAGGCTTTAGGGACCGACTAATCAGGGTGTTGTCTAAGACTTTTTCCCTGATTCTATTAACAAATGTCGGTGAAAATCCGACATTGCCAAGTTCTAAGTTATATCTAAATATAGAGTCTATGAGGTACTCACCCCTCAAATTGATGTCACTGCTGCCCCATATCGTGTGGTGCGCATTGGTTTCGCAACAGATTGACACCGGCATATTCTCTTTTTTACCGTACTCAACTAGTCCCTCTTCTTCTGGTGGTTGGCAGGCTCCGTCTCCTGCGAAGTATGCAGACACTACTACCATATAGACAGCATTACTAATGGCTTGTACCAGATTGGATAACACAGTCTCTGGTGAGGAATTCTGAAATGATACCATAGTTAATACTCATCCTTACTATAATGCATGCTCTGGGTTCTGGGTCCCTCCGATCCCAGATTACCTTTCAAACGATCTTGTACAGGTCTTTCAATCCATCGTACACCCAAGGCTCCTGTAGCAGAGCTAGCCCAAAGTATTGTCTGATGAACATCCAAAACGCTAAGGCGGCTTCAGCCAGTGTTAATGACCTTGGTCATCTATTGGGTGGTATAACCCAGTCTATCCGTCACCATTACTCGATAAGGTAACGTCCGCCTCAGCCGTGTCTCTTTGCAGCTCCTCTGTCAGCTCCTGTGAGGACATCATCACCCACCTCTGATTCTTCGCAGAGTGTCTTGACTGCCAACTCCTCCTCCTCCGCAAGATCTTACCTCAATTCGCTGGCCTACGTCGAGTATTTCTTCGGCTCTGGGAGAGTTGTTACTGTGCTGGGAGTTTCCACCACCTTACCTTTCTTGCTTGCTGGAGCAGAGGTTAGCTTTGATTTGTCCTTCTTTTTCAATCCGCTTAAACGGATGTTCCCGTATCGGAAGCTGATTTGGTGGCCACGTTTCACTATCGCGTTTATGAATAACTCATCTATCCCGATAACGAGAAAATCTCCTTTACCTTCATTTCTACTAGATATCAACCTCCACGCATCTATTTCGATCCCGTTCGGGTTCCTCAGCAAAACCATCAGGGACTCGGGGGTCCTGTCCACGCTTCTTGGATTAACGTGATACAGTGGAGTAATGATAAGGCATCTCCCACTATATCGAGGGGTACACCCTTACACGTTTATAGTATCGATTCAAAGGCTCTTAAAAATCGGCTGAGTTCTCATCAAAGCATTCAACGACCAGAAATCCGGCCCGAAAGGGAGTTCCCGCAAATGAGTTCGTCTATGATGGCCTCTTCCAACAAAGAGAGCTCTTCGTAACTGAGCAATACCTGTGGGTATTCTACAGGTAACACGGCCACCTTTACATTTTTCGCCATATTTGCATATGACAAAGGAACGGTGGATGTATGCGAGGTGAGCTGCATGGCCGCTGCCCGTGATGTGCTCGGGCGTGCACCCAGGACTGCTGTCGCTTTTTCAACCTTTTCGCCGCTAGATCTCTAGCTGCGCTTTAGGTCTCCGGGTACTCTCTTAGGAGCGGCCACCGGAGGCGTTAGGGTCCTGCTACGTCTTTTGGCAGTTGGTGCTGCTACTGCTTGTTCACTCGGTTCCTTTACCTTATTGAGTGCTTCTTCTGGAGTGATCTTAAATACCATTTGACCCTGGAGCCGCAGAGGTTGCGAGGGTTCGGGTCTTCCAGGTCACCGGGTTGTCCCCTTGATGGTAGGAACTTCACCCTCTTTTTTGGCCTTTGCTTCGTCATTCGCAGCTAACCTGCCCGAGAAGAGGTCTTTCACTATCCGAAACCCACGACCCGGCAGGTGTCCTCAGCTCAGCCACAACCGAACCTTCATACAAGTTCTTTTGAACAAGGAATGAATCTGTTAAAACAAGACCAATCGATATCAGAATTTCCATTAAGTTGAGTATGAAAGTATGAAAAACACTTAAGTATATTAGTTGTAAGGGAATGGGGATTCTATGACAGGAAGTGACGTCACTTCCCCATTCCTTTTTTTGCCCCATTCCTTTTTTTTTTAGCCCCATTAGTTTTTATTGCCCCATTAGTTTTTATTGCCCCAATTAGTTTATGTTTACAATTCAATATTTATGATTGATTTATGGGCGTCCCTTTCCAGCACCAGCAGCAGCGTCAGCACAAAATCCATGTGAATGTTTACAATTCAATAAGACTTCGATGTTTATTATTGGCTTGTGGATCACTCAATAGCACTTGTGTACGACTTTGTTAAGAAAATGTGTGTTGTCATTGGCTTGCGTCAAGTAGAAGATCGGTGAGCAGTTGTGTGTGTGTGTGTTTTTACTCTCCCTTCTTACAGCGCACTCTGATATAAAATAGCCTGGTTTGATTTGAATAGCTACTGACTTGTCAAATAGATTCATGTTTTTAAATAATGAAAATTGTTTTTTTTTTTGTTTTTCATTGTATAATTTATTTATTTATTATAAAAATGCTTACAACTATAGACATTTGTTTATTTCTTTTTCTCTTATTTTTTTTTACAATTTAATTTCTAATATTCATTTTCATTTAGAGTGTATTATTATTAATATCTCGACTGTTTAACCTCTTTCTAAGGTTAGTGTATTGAAATATTAGGCGATCCCGTTTTCTCTTATATGATACAGAGTAGTGACAAGAACAAGTATCAACTCTATCTATAGCGTCATTTGAGGACCATGAGAACACCGTCAAGTGCTTTCCATATTTTATTTGAATTAGACGGTACTTTTCATACTCCATGAAAAATTCTCGATATTCTTCCAATAATTTGGAATGCTCATGAAATAGCACATCCTCAAACACCTTAAGAAAACATTAATTTTCCTAACATTTGTTTTGAATCCAAATTTCGAAGTTAGACCCATTCTGTTGTGTTTTTTTTAAAAGCAGAAATGCAACTAAAGAATTATTTTACTTTATTCAATGTTCGTTCTAGATGAAACTTAAATTTAAGTCTTTAGTAAAATCTAATACAACTCTTGCATTCCACAATCGGCGAAGTCATTTAATTTCATTTCATCTAATCGTGGACATCCAAATTCTTCAATGTTTATTACACACGTTCTTAGAAACTTTTCGAGAAACTTTTTTTTTCTATCTCCCTTCGTGATTACTTCCATTCCATTAATAAGCTCACGTTTCACCATTCTGACTTGTAAAAAGTTATAATTTCCATCATTCCAATAGAGTTTGTGTTGATTTTTAGTTAACCATATGACCGTTTTACGGGCGTTCTTTGTTAATCTAAGAAAATCATATGGTGGTTTTATGAGGTAATGAACGTCTCTGTAATATCCATTATTAAAAACTAAAGCAATCTCTTTTAATATAAAATAGTTGCCATTTCCATAAAATCCTTGAATGTCGACAGCTACTTGATTCTCCATTAAAATGAATAAAACAATACGTTGAACTAATCCTGTTAATGGTGAATACTCAACTAACCGATCATGCATAAGTAGACAATATACTTTAGTGTTTTTAATACTTAAACTCGCCAACTCAATGGAAACTCTGATATCAATTGGTCCTGTTTTAACAGTCTCATTCTGATGTGTTAAATCTATAACAACAATATGTGCTTTTTCTTTAAATTCCTTAGGCGTTAGCAACGGTTCAGACTGCTT